>SJYH01007067.1:131803-150297 GCA_006408735.1 Sylvicapra grimmia
TCAACATTCAGAAAATGAAGATCATGGCATCTGGTCCCCTCACTTCATGGGAAATAGATGGGGAAACAGTGGAAACAGTATCAGACTTTATTTTTGGGCTGCAAAATCACTGCAGATGGTGATTGCAGCCTTGAAATTAAAAGACACTTCTTCCTTGGAAGAAAAGTTATGACCAACCTAGATAGTATGTTCAAAAGCAGAAACATTATTTTGCTAACTAAGGTCCGTCTAGTCAAGGCTGTGATTTTTCCTGTGGTCATGTATGCATATGAGTTGGACTGTGAAGAAGGCAGAGCACCGAAGAATTGATGCTTTTGAACTGTGGTGTTGGAGAAGACTCTTGAGAGTCCCTTGGACTGCAAGGAGATCCAACCAGTCCATTCTGAAGGAGATCAGCCCTGGGATTTCTTTGGAAGAAATGATGCTAAAGCTGAAACTCCAGTACTTTGGCCTCCTCATGTGAAGAGTTGACTCATTGGAAAAGACTGATGCTGGGAGGGATTGGGGGCAGGAGGGGAAGGGGACGACAGAGGATGAGATGGCTGGATGGCATCACAGACTCGATGAACGTGAGTCTGAGTGAACTCTGGGAGTTGGTTATGGACAGGGAGGCCTGGTGTGCTGTGATTCATGGGGTCGCAAAGAGTCAGACATGACTGAGTGACTGAACTGAACTGAACTGACTGAACAGATGCAGAAGATATAAAGAAGAGGTGGCAAGAATACACAGAAGAACTGTGCAAAAAAAGATCTTCGTGACCCAGATAATCACGATGGTGTGATCACTCACCTAGAGTCTGACATCCTGGAATGTGAAGTCAAGTGGGCCTTAGTAAGCATTACTACTAATAAAGCTAGTGGAGGTGATGGAATTCTAGTTGAGCTATTTCAAATCCTGAAAGATGATGCTGTGAAAGTGCTGCACTCAGTACGCCAGCAAATCTGGAAAACTCAGCAGTGGCCACGGACTGGAAAAGGTCAGTGTTCATTCCAGTCCCAACGAAATGCAATGCCAAAGAATCCTCATACTACCTCGCAATTGCACTCATCTCATACGCTAGTAAAGTAATGCTCAAAATTCTCCAAGCCAGGCTTCAGCAATATGTGAACCATGAACTTCCAGATGTCCAAGCTGGTTTTAGAAAAGGCAAAGGAGCCATAGATCAAATTGCCAACACCCACTGGATCATTAAGGAAGCAAGATAGTTCCAGAAAAATATCTATTGCTACTTATTGACCATGCTAAAGCCTTTGACTATGTGGATCACAATAAACCATGGAAAATTCTGAAAGAGATGGGAATACCAGACCACCTGACCTGCATCTTGAGAAACCTATATGCAGTTCAGAAGCAACAGTTAGAACTGAACATGGACAACAAACTGGATCCAAATAGGAAAAGGAGTACGTCAAGGATGTTTATGGTCACCCTGTTTTTTTTTAACTTATATGCATAGTACCTCGTTAGAAACGCTGGGCCAGAAGAAGCACAAGCTGAATCAAGATTGCTGGGAGAAGTATCAATAACCTCAGATATGCAGGTGACACCACTCTTATGGCAGAGGGTGAAGAGGAACTAAAAGCCTCTTGATGAAAATGAAAGAGGATAGTGAAAAAATTGGCTTAAAGCTCAACATTCAGAAAACTAAGATCATGGCACCTGGTCCCATCACTTCATGGGAAATAGATGGGGAAACAGTGGAAACAGTGTCAGACTTTATTTTCAGAGGTTCCACAATCACTGCAGTTGGTGATTGCAGTAATGAAATTAAAAGATTTGTACTCCTTGGAAGGAAAGTTATGACCATCCTAGATAGCATATTATAAAGCAGAGACATTATTTTGCCAACAAATGTCAGTCATGTCAAGGCTATTGTTTTTCCAGTGGTTGTGTATGGATGTGAGAATTGGACTGTGAAGAAAGATGAGTGCCAAAGAATTGATGCTTTTGAGCTTTGATGTTGGAGAAGACTCTTGAGAGTCCCTTGGACAGCAAGTAGATCCAATCAGTCCATCCTAAATGAGATCAGTCCTGGAGTGTTCATTGGAAGGACTGATGGTGAAGCTGAAATTCCAATACTTTGGCCACCACATGCGAATATTTGACTCATTGGAAAAGACCCTGATTATGGGAGGGATTGGAGGCAGGAGGAGAAGGGAGGACAGAGGATGAGATGGCTGGATTGCATCACCATCTCGATGTACATGGGTTTGGGTAAAATCCAGAAATTTTTGATAGACAGGGAGGCCTGGTGTGCTGCGATTCATGGGTCTCCAAGTGTCAGCCACGACTGAGCAACTGAACTAAACTGAACCATTTCATCTAATCAGGGTAACAGCAGGTATGGCCATCAACTCTCAAAAAAACACTCTCCTCTGACCTCTTTTCTAATGATATGGTACATTGTATCCTAAGAGTGTCTTTACAGAATTCTGAAACTACAGGGAAATATGTTTTTTGTAAGCCTGGTAATTGGGTCCTGGTGGCAAAAGTATTTTTGCCCAGTTAAAGCTGGATTGTTGAAGCCTTAAACTTGCTAGAAAAACACACTGGTTCATTTTTCACTTCAATACAACCACAACTTTGGTCATGATTTTCAGTTTTCTGAAATAAAAACGATGTTTCCATATTCTGACTGGGAAGTCCTCGGACTCTACTGTTTCACCTAACAATAGGTAAGGGGTCAACACTCACAAAACAGTCTCTCCTAACAGCTTTCTTCATGAACTGGTGT
Organism: Sylvicapra grimmia; assembly: GCA_006408735.1. NCBI lineage: Eukaryota > Metazoa > Chordata > Mammalia > Artiodactyla > Bovidae > Sylvicapra > Sylvicapra grimmia. The sequence continues at coordinate 134,539 of SJYH01007067.1, forward strand.
AGTGTGTCCTAGGTGTGTCTTGACACAACTCTGAAATAGGCAGAAAACTTGCTCATATGAAAGTGGCAATTGGGCTTTTATGGTAAAAGCTATATTTTCTACCTGTGGAAGCTGGATAATACCAGCCCCAAACCCGCCAGACAAACACACTGGTTTATTTGTCTCTTCATTTCAACGAAATTTTGGTCAAATTTTTTTGAGTTTTCTGAAGAAAACAAGCTGTTTGGCACTTATTGCTGGGAACTCACCTCATAGTACCATTTCATCTAACCAGGGTAATAGCAGGTATGGCAGTCAGAACTCAAAGAGCACTCTGCCCTGACCTCTTTTATCATGAAACATTATAACATTTCTTATGTGTGTCTTTACTAAGCTGTGAAAATGCAGGGAAACATGTGGTTTTTGTTGTTGTTGTTGCAGTTGTTGTTTTTTTAACCTGGGAATTTGGACCTGATAATAAAACAAGTATTTTCCACTGTGAAAGTTGGATAGTAGCAACATCAAAATTGCCATAAAACACACTGTTTCACTTTTGTCTTCATTACAGAAACAGTTCTGATCTAATTTTGCAATATTCTGAAACAAACAGGCTGTGTGCCATTTATTGCTGGGATGTCATCCGACAGTACAGTTTCACCTAATCAGGATAACAACAGGTATGGCAGTCAACACTAACAGAGCTCTACAGTTACATTTTTCTTTCTAATGGGTTGCTACATTGTGTCCTAAGAGTATCTTTACACAGCTCTGAAACTGCAGGGAAAACATGTTTTTGTGAATCTCAGAATTTGAGCCTAATGCCAAAAAAAAAAAAGTATTATATTATCACTCAGAGAAACCTGGTAGTAGTGGCTTTACACTTACCAGAAAAACACACTGATTCATTTTTCTCTTCATCACAACAGCAGTTTTGGTCATTATTTTGAGTGTTCTGAAATAAAAATGATGCCTCCAACTTCTTGCTGGGAATTCATCTGATAGTACATTTTCACCTAATCAAGGTAAAAACAGGCCATTGTAGTCACCACTCAAAGAACAGTCTAGCCTGAAGTTTTTCTCATGGAATGGTACAGTGTTTCCAAGATGTGTCTTTACACAACTCTGAACAGCAGGAAACATGCTTTTGTGAACCTGAGAATTGGGGCCTCAAGGCAAAAGAAGAATGTTCCCACTGTGAAAACCAGATAGTTGTAGTCTTAAACTTGCAAGAATATCACACTGGTTTATTGTTCCCTTCATTACAACAACAGCTTTGGTCATGTTTTAAAGTTTCTGAAATAAAAATAATGCTACTTCTAGGTCATCTGGCAATACAGTTTCACCTAATCAGAGTAGCAACAGGTATGGCAGTCAGCACTCACAGAACATTCTCCCCTGACATTTTTTTCTCATGGAATGATACAGTGTGTTCTAGGAGTGTCTTTATACAACTCTGAAAAACCAGGAAACATGTTTTTGTGAACCTGAGAATTGGGCCCTTATCATTAAAACTATATTTTCCACCTTGGAAACTGGAAAATTGTAACCTAAAATCTGCCAGAAAAACTCACTGGTTCATTTTTCTCTGCATTATAGCAACAGCTTACGTCATGAATTTGAGTTTTCTGAACTAAACAGATTGCATCTGACTTTTTGTTGGGAAGTGATCTGACGGTACAGATTCACCTAATCAAAGTAAGAACAGATATGGCAGTCAACACTCACAGAACACTCTCCCCTGACATCTTTTTTCATGAAACAGTACACTTGTCTCAGAACTGTCTTTGCACAGCTCTGGATATCCAGAGAAACATGCTTTTGTTAACCTGGGAGTTGGGCCCTAATTTCAAAAGCAGTATTTCTCCAGTGAAACCTGGATGATTGCAGCCTTAAACTTGGCACAAAAACACACTGGTTCATTTTTACTGTGCATTACAATAACACACTTGCTCGTGAGTTAGAGCTTTCTGAAATAAAAAGGATGCTTCCTACTTCATGTTAGGAAGTGATCTGATGGTATAGTTTCACCGGATCAGAGTAAGAACTGATATGGCAATAATTAATCACAGAGCACTCTACCCTGACATCATTTCTAATGGAATGGTACATTGTGTTCTAGGTGTGTCTTTACACAATTTTGAAAAAGTCAGTAAACATTTGTGTGAACCTTGGAATTTGGCCCTTATGGTAAAAGCAATACTTTTCACCTGTGGAAGCTGGATCATGCAGCCTCAGTTCAGTTCAGTTCAGTCACTCAGTCGTGTCCGACTCTTTGTGATCTGATGAACCACAGCACGACAGGCCTCCCTGTCCATCACCAACTCCAGGAGTCCACCCAAACCCATGTCCACTGAGTCAATGATGCCATCCAGCCATCTTATCCTCTGTCGTCCCCTTCTCCTCCTGCCCTCAATCTTTTCCAGCATCAGAGTATTTTGAAATGAGTCACAAACCGGGAAAAAAACTGGTTTATTTTTCTCTTAATTAAAACAACAGTACTGGTCAATTTTTTTTTTTTTTAGTTTTTTAAAAGAAACAGGCTGCTTGCCACTTCTTGCTGGAACATCATCTGAGAGTACATTTTTACCTAATCAAGGTAACTAGATATATGGCAGTCAACACTCAAGAACACTCTTCCCTGAAGTTTTTTCTCTTAAAAATGTACATTACACTCTAGGTGTGTCTTTATACAACTCTGAAACTTCTGTGAAGTATGCTTTTGTGAACTTGTGAATTATGGCCTGATGGCAAAAAAAAAAAAAAAAAGTATTTTTCCCCAGGGAAAAATTGGTGTTTGCAACCTTAAACTTGTCAGAAAAACACACTGATTCATTTTCTTTATTATAATAGCAGCACAGCTGTGGTCAGCACTTTGAGTATTATGAAATAAAAAGGATGCTTCCAACTGTTTCTTAGGAAGCCATCTGACCAAACAGATACATCTAATAAGGTAAAAACAGGTTTGTCAGTCAAAACTCAAAGAACACTCTCAGGTGAGTTCTTTTTTCATAAAATGGTACAGTGTGTCCAAGTGTGTCTTTAAACAACTCTGCACAGCCAGGAAAAATTCTAATGAGAATGTAAAACTTGGGCATTACACTAGAAGCAGTTTTTTCCACCTGTGAAAGCTGGATAATTGCCCCCTCAAACCTGCCAGGAAAAAAGGATTCTGATTTTTTATTTTTTACTACAATAACAGATTTTATCATGTTTTTTAGTTTTCTGAAATAATCAGGTACCTTGACAGTTTTTTTCTGGGAAGTCAAAAAAAAAACTGACTTCCATAACTGAAAGTATCATTTCATATAATTAAAGTATCAATAGGTATGGCATTCAACATTCAAAGGACACTCTCCCATCATCTTCTCTCATGGAATGGTCCATTGTGTCCTAGGTTTGTCTTTACAGAACTTTGAAAAAACCAGGAGACAATGCTTTTTGAAACTGGAAATTGGGTCCTTATGGTAAAACCAATATTCTCCACCCATGGATGCTTGATAATTGTAGCCTCAAACCTGCCAGAAAAACATATTGGCTCATTTTTCTTCATTACAAAAACAACTTTCATCAATTTTCTGAGCTCTGTGAAAGAAGCAGGATGCTTGCCACTTCTTTCTGGGAAATCATGTGACAGCACATTTTCACTGAATCTGGGTAATTAGAGGTATGGCAGTCAACACTCAGAGAACACTCTCCCCTGACTTCTTTTTCATAAAATAGTACAGTGTGTTCTTGGTATGTCTTTACACAGTTTTGAAACTACTGAGAAACATCTTTTTGTGAACCTGGGAATTAGGTCCTGATAGCAAAAAAAAAAAAAAAAATCCCCCAGTGAAAGCTTGATTCTGTTTAGTTCAGTCACTCAGTTGTATCTGACACTTTGCAACCCCATGGACTGTAGCACACCAGGCTTCCTTGTCCATCCCCAACTCCCAGAGCTAGCTCAAACTCATGTGCATCGAGTTGGTGATATCATCAAATTATCTAATCCTCCATCGTATACTTCTCCTCCTGCCTTCAATCTTTCCCAACCTCAGGGTCTTTTCAAATGAGGCAGTTTTTTTGCATCAGGTGGCCAAAGTATGAGAGCTTCAGCTTCAGCATCAGTCCTTCTAATGGAAATTCAGGACTGATTTCCTTTAGGATTGACTGGTTTGATCTCCTTGCACTCCAAGGAACTCTCAAGAGTCTTCTTCAGCAGGGTCAAACTCTTTCATCTTTCTTTATGATCAAACACTCACATCGTTACATGACTACTGGGAAAATCACAACTTTGACTAGATGAACCTTGGTCGGTAAAGGAATGTCTTTGCTTTTAATATGATTTCTAAGTTGGTCATAGGTTTTCTTCCAAGGAGCAACATTTTTTTTAACTCTATGGCCTGTAGTCACCACCTGAAGTAATTTGGGAGTTCAGGAAAATAAAGTCTGTCACTGTTTCCACTGTTTTTCCATCTGTTTGCATGAAGAGATGGGACTGGATACCATGATCTTAGTTTTTTGAATGTTGAGATTTAAGCCATCATTTTCACTCTCTTTTTTCACATTCATCAAGATGCTCTTTAGTTCCTCTTCACTTTTTGCCAAAGGTTGGTTTCATCTTCATATCTGAAGTTATTGATGTTTCTCCCTGCAATCTTGATTCCAGCTAGTGCTTCATCCAGTCTGGCATTTCACATGATGTACAGTGCATATAAGTTAAACAATCAAGGTTAATATACAGCCTTGATGTACACCTTTCCCAATTTGGAACAAGTCCACTGTTCCATGTCTGGTTCTAACTACTGCTTTGACCTGCATACAGATCTCCCACAGGTAAGGTATTCTGGTATTTCCATCTGTTTAAGAGTTTTCCACGGTTTGCTTTAGCTTAGTCAATGAAGAAAAAGTATATGTTATTCTGGAATCTCTTACTTTTTCTATGATTCAAGGGTTTTGGCAATTTGATGTCTGGTTCCTCTGACTATTTAAAATCCAGCTTGAACATCTGGAAGCTCATGGTTCATGTATTCTTGAAGTCTATCTTGTAGAATTTTGAGCATTATTAAGTTAGCATGTGAGATGTGTGGAATTGTGTGGTAGTATGAACATTCTTTTACATTGCATTTCTTTGAGATTGGAATGAAAACTGACCTTTTCCAGTCCTCACTTTACTGTTGAGTTTTCCAAATTTGCTGGCATATTGAGTGCAGCACATTAACAACATTATCCTTTAGGATTTGAAATAGCTCAGCTGGAATTCCATAACCTACACTAGCTTTGTTTTTAGTGATGCTTCCTGAGGCCCACTTGACTTCACACTCCAGGATATCTGGCTCTAGGTGAGTGTTCACACCACCATGGTTATCTAGGTCATGAAGATTTTTTTGTATAGTTCTTCTGTGTCATAGAACAACAGACTGGTTTCAAATAGGAAAAGGAGTATGTCAAGGCTGTATATTGTCACCATGTTTATTTAACGTATACGCAGAGAACATCATGAGAAATGCTGGACTGGAAGAAACACAAGATGGAATCAAGATTGCTGGGAGAAATATCAATAACCTCAGATATGCAGATGACACCACCCTTATGGCAGAAAGTGAAGAGGAACTAAAAAGCCTCTTGATGAAAGTGAAAGTGGAGAGTGAAAAAGTTGGCCTAAAGCTCAACATTCAGAAAATGATGATCATGGCATCTGGTCCCATCACTTCATGGGAAATAGAAGGGGAAACAGTGGAAACAGTGTCAGACTTTATTTTTGTGGGCTCCAAAATCACTGCAGATGGTGATTGCAGCCATGAAATTAAAAGACGCTTACTCCTTGGAAGAAAAGTTATGACCAACCTAGACAGCATATTCAAAAGCAGAGACATTACTTTGCTGACTAAAGTACATCTAATCAAGGCTATGGTTTTTCCAGTGGTCATGTATGGATGTGAGAGTTGGACTGTGAAGAAGGCTGAGCGCCGAAGAATTGATGCTTTTGAACTGTGGTGTTGGAGAAGACTCTTGAGTGTCCCTTGGACTGCAAGGAGATCCAACCAATCCGTTCTGAAGGAGATCAGCCCTGGGATATTTTGGAAGGACTGATGCTAAAGCTGAAACTCCAGTACTTTGGCCACATCATGCGAAGTGTTGACTCATTGGAAAAGACTCTGATGCTGGGAGGGATTGAGGCAGGAGGAGAAGGGGACAACAGAGGATGAGATGGCTGGATGGCATCACGGACTCGATGGACGTGAGTCTGAGTGAACTCCAGGAGTAGGTCATGGACAGGGAGGCCTGGTGTGCTGTGATTCATGGGGTCGCAAAGAATCAGACACGACTGAGCGACTGAACTGAACTGAACTCTGTGAATTCTTGCCACCTCTTCTTAATGTCTTTTGCTTCTATTAAATCCATCTTTTTTGTCCTTTATTGGCCCATCTTTGCATGAAATGTTCCCTTGATATCTCTAATTTTCATGCGATGATCTCTCGTCTTTCCCATTCTATTGTTTTCCTCTATTTATTTGCATTGATCGCTTAGGAATGTTTTCTTATCTCTCCTTGCTATTCTTTGAAACTCTACATTAAGATGGGTATATCTTTGCTTTTCTCCTTTGTCTTTCACTTGTCTTCTTTTTTTAGCTATTTTTAATGCCTCCTCAGACACTCATTTTGCCCCTTTGCATTTCTTCTTCTTGGGGATGATTTTGATCACCAACTCTCATACAATATTATGGACCTCCATTCATAGTTCTTCAGGCACTCTATCTTTTAGATCGAATCCACTGAATCTATTTGTCACTCCAACTGTATAATCATAAGGGATTTGATTTAGGTCAAACCAGAATAGCCTAGTGGTTTTCTCTACTTTCTTTAATTTGAGTCTGAATTTTGCAATAAGGAGTGGATGATTCAAGCCACAGTCAGCTTCTAGTTTTGCGGGGGTTTTGTTTTGTTTGTTTTGTCCTATCTTGTCTTGTTTTTTGCTGATTGTATAGAGTTTCTCCACCTTTGACTGCAAAGAGTATAATCAGTCTGATTTAGTATTGACTATCTGGTGATATCCATGTGCAGAGTCATCACTTGTGTTGTTAAAGGAGGGTGTTTGCTATGACCAGCATGCTCTCTTGGCAAAACTGTGTTAGCCTTTGCCCTGCTTCATTCTGTACTCCAAGGCCAAACTTGCCTGTTACTCCAGGTATCTCTTGATTTCTGACTTTTGCATTTCAATCCCCTATAATGAAAAGGACATCTTTTTTTCTGGATGCGGGGTGGTCCTAAGATAGTAGAGGAACAGATGGGGAGACCACTTTCTCCCCCAGAAATTCATCAAAAGATCATTTGAACGCTGAGCAAATTCCACAAAACAATTTCTGAACACTGGTGGAGGACACCAGGCACCCAGAAAGGCAGCCCATTGTCTTCGAAAGGCAGAAGGACAATATACAAAAGATAAAAAGAGAGAGAAAAGGGTTAGGGACAGAGACTCATCCCAGGGAGGGAGTTGTAAAAGAAGAGAAGTTTCCAAACATCAGGAAACACTCTCACTAATGGGTCTGTGGGAAGTTTTGGAATCTCAGAGGGCAACACAACTGGGAGAAAAAAATAAGTAAATAAAACTCACAGATTATTTGCCTAACCACAACTCCCAGTGGAGAAGTAGCCCTGATGCTCGCGTCCACCACCACCAAGCAGGGGCTGAACAGGGAAGTGTGGGGTGCATTGCTTAGGGTAAGGACAGGGCCTGAATGCCCTGAGCACAATCTGAGGGAGCTAACGTGAGCAGAAACCCAAACTATGGGATATCCAGAGGAAGAGAAACAAAAAAAAAAAAAGAGAGAGAGAACTTTCTCACAAAACACGCTCTAACCTAACGCACTGCTGAGCCTGCTCACAGAACAAAGGACTGAGTGAACACCAGCGGAGACCTAGCCAGCTGCCTACCAGCCCATCCCCCGCCAGAGGCAGAGAGGTGGGAATGCTACAGACAGAGCCAGAAGGCAAGGGGCAATCTCTGCCCCAGATATGACATCATCTACCAAACTGCGAGCAGGCTCCAAGTTGCTAACCAAGTTTTCTTGGGATCCTGGATGGTTGACATCTACCAGGAAGGTCACAGCCAGAGACCAGCTCCCCAGAGGAGACACATGGCATACCTGAGATGGCACTCCCGCTGTGCACCCAGGAAACCAATTGTCTGGGATGGGGGAGGTGATAAGATGCACCACCCACCTGGGGAGTGTGCACTCGCCAAACACATGGTCTCCTCAGCTGCTCGGACCTGGGAAGGGCACAAAACGCAGGCCCAACCAAGTCTGTGACTTTGTGGAGTACCCTAGAACCTGAACCTGAGCAGCTTATACCTGGGAAGTGCATGTAACCCAGGGCCCACTTTAGACAGTTCCCCTGCAGAGCAACCTGGAGCCTGGGCAGTTTAGACAAGAAAAGCAGACATGCCGTGAGCGGGGGCAAACCCAGGGTAGCCCAGACTCTGCGAGCACTCCCCGCACACACGATGGATATTTGTTTGCAGTGTTCCTCCCTCCACACAGCACAATAGAACAAGTGAGCCTAAATAAATGACCACCTTCAGTCCCTTGTGCCAGGGTGGAAATTAGATGCTGAAGACACTTGCAAACAGAGGAAGCCAAATAAGCAAAGAAGAGGAAACTGCTCTGGAAGTGACAGNAGGTCATGGACAGGGAGGCCTGGTGTGCTGTGATTCATGGGGTCGCAAAGAATCAGACACGACTGAGCGACTGAACTGAACTGAACTCTGTGAATTCTTGCCACCTCTTCTTAATGTCTTTTGCTTCTATTAAATCCATCTTTTTTGTCCTTTATTGGCCCATCTTTGCATGAAATGTTCCCTTGATATCTCTAATTTTCATGCGATGATCTCTCGTCTTTCCCATTCTATTGTTTTCCTCTATTTATTTGCATTGATCGCTTAGGAATGTTTTCTTATCTCTCCTTGCTATTCTTTGAAACTCTACATTAAGATGGGTATATCTTTGCTTTTCTCCTTTGTCTTTCACTTGTCTTCTTTTTTTAGCTATTTTTAATGCCTCCTCAGACACTCATTTTGCCCCTTTGCATTTCTTCTTCTTGGGGATGATTTTGATCACCAACTCTCATACAATATTATGGACCTCCATTCATAGTTCTTCAGGCACTCTATCTTTTAGATCGAATCCACTGAATCTATTTGTCACTCCAACTGTATAATCATAAGGGATTTGATTTAGGTCAAACCAGAATAGCCTAGTGGTTTTCTCTACTTTCTTTAATTTGAGTCTGAATTTTGCAATAAGGAGTGGATGATTCAAGCCACAGTCAGCTTCTAGTTTTGCGGGGGTTTTGTTTTGTTTGTTTTGTCCTATCTTGTCTTGTTTTTTGCTGATTGTATAGAGTTTCTCCACCTTTGACTGCAAAGAGTATAATCAGTCTGATTTAGTATTGACTATCTGGTGATATCCATGTGCAGAGTCATCACTTGTGTTGTTAAAGGAGGGTGTTTGCTATGACCAGCATGCTCTCTTGGCAAAACTGTGTTAGCCTTTGCCCTGCTTCATTCTGTACTCCAAGGCCAAACTTGCCTGTTACTCCAGGTATCTCTTGATTTCTGACTTTTGCATTTCAATCCCCTATAATGAAAAGGACATCTTTTTTTCTGGATGCGGGGTGGTCCTAAGATAGTAGAGGAACAGATGGGGAGACCACTTTCTCCCCCAGAAATTCATCAAAAGATCATTTGAACGCTGAGCAAATTCCACAAAACAATTTCTGAACACTGGTGGAGGACACCAGGCACCCAGAAAGGCAGCCCATTGTCTTCGAAAGGCAGAAGGACAATATACAAAAGATAAAAAGAGAGAGAAAAGGGTTAGGGACAGAGACTCATCCCAGGGAGGGAGTTGTAAAAGAAGAGAAGTTTCCAAACATCAGGAAACACTCTCACTAATGGGTCTGTGGGAAGTTTTGGAATCTCAGAGGGCAACACAACTGGGAGAAAAAAATAAGTAAATAAAACTCACAGATTATTTGCCTAACCACAACTCCCAGTGGAGAAGTAGCCCTGATGCTCGCGTCCACCACCACCAAGCAGGGGCTGAACAGGGAAGTGTGGGGTGCATTGCTTAGGGTAAGGACAGGGCCTGAATGCCCTGAGCACAATCTGAGGGAGCTAACGTGAGCAGAAACCCAAACTATGGGATATCCAGAGGAAGAGAAACAAAAAAAAAAAAAGAGAGAGAGAACTTTCTCACAAAACACGCTCTAACCTAACGCACTGCTGAGCCTGCTCACAGAACAAAGGACTGAGTGAACACCAGCGGAGACCTAGCCAGCTGCCTACCAGCCCATCCCCCGCCAGAGGCAGAGAGGTGGGAATGCTACAGACAGAGCCAGAAGGCAAGGGGCAATCTCTGCCCCAGATATGACATCATCTACCAAACTGCGAGCAGGCTCCAAGTTGCTAACCAAGTTTTCTTGGGATCCTGGATGGTTGACATCTACCAGGAAGGTCACAGCCAGAGACCAGCTCCCCAGAGGAGACACATGGCATACCTGAGATGGCACTCCCGCTGTGCACCCAGGAAACCAATTGTCTGGGATGGGGGAGGTGATAAGATGCACCACCCACCTGGGGAGTGTGCACTCGCCAAACACATGGTCTCCTCAGCTGCTCGGACCTGGGAAGGGCACAAAACGCAGGCCCAACCAAGTCTGTGACTTTGTGGAGTACCCTAGAACCTGAACCTGAGCAGCTTATACCTGGGAAGTGCATGTAACCCAGGGCCCACTTTAGACAGTTCCCCTGCAGAGCAACCTGGAGCCTGGGCAGTTTAGACAAGAAAAGCAGACATGCCGTGAGCGGGGGCAAACCCAGGGTAGCCCAGACTCTGCGAGCACTCCCCGCACACACGATGGATATTTGTTTGCAGTGTTCCTCCCTCCACACAGCACAATAGAACAAGTGAGCCTAAATAAATGACCACCTTCAGTCCCTTGTGCCAGGGTGGAAATTAGATGCTGAAGACACTTGCAAACAGAGGAAGCCAAATAAGCAAAGAAGAGGAAACTGCTCTGGAAGTGACAGGTGCAACAGATTAAAACCCTGCAGTTAGCATCGACTATATTGGAAGGATTCTATAGACGTTGAGAAGAAGTATAAGCTGGAACAAGGAACTGTCTGAAACTGAACTGAGCCCACACTGCCCTCAACAGCTCCAGATAAATTTCTAGATATATTTTGCTTTATCATTTTTTAACTTTTTATTCTTTTTATTTTTAAGTTCTCTATTATTTCTTTAATTTTCATTTTTAAAACCCACTGCTACTGATACTGCTTGGTAGTTTCAGTAGTCTCTAACTCTGTGCAACCCCAGAGATGGCAGCCCACCATGTTCCTCCGTCCCTGGGATTCTCCAGGCAAGAACACTGGAGTGGGTTGCCATTTCCTTCTTCTAAAAAACCCACTATTACCTTGAAAAAAAAAGACCCTGTCTTAAAGCAAATATATATATATAATATATATATTATATATATATATATAATTTTTGTGATTTTTTTAATATTGTATTTTTGAGAGTCTAACCTCTACACTAGATTTTTAATCTTTGCTTTTTGGTATTTGTTATCAATTTTGTACCTTTAACAATACAATCTTCAGTACCCATTTTCACTTAGGAGTGTGATTACTGGCTTGATTGCTCTCTCCTCTTTTGATACTTCTTTTTCTCCCCCAGGACACTTCTAACTCCTCCCTCCCCCTTTTCTTCTCTACTTAACTCTGTGAATCTCTTTGTGTGTTCCAGGTTGTGGAGAACACTTAAGGAACTGATTACTGGCTAGATCTCTCTCTCTCTCCTTTTGACTCCCCCTCCTTTCCTCCTGGTCTCCTATATCTCCCTCCTCCCCTTCTCTTCTCTATAGAACTCCATGAACCTCTCTGAGTGTTTCAGACTGTGGAGAGCAAAGAGGGAATTGATTACTGGCTAGATCTGTCTCTCCCTTTTTGATTCCCCCTCTTCTTCTCCTGGTCACCTCTATCTCCCTCCTCCCTCTTCTCTTCTCCATGTAACTCTGTGAACCTCTCTGGGTGTCTCTCACTGAGGGGAATATTTTCACCATTAACTTAGATTTTTTATCATTGGTGCTGTATGGATGGAGAAGTCTTGAGGCTACTGTAAGAATAAGACTGAAAGCCAGAGGCAGGAGACTTAAATCCAAAACTTGAGGACACTAGAAAACTACTGACTGCAGGGAACATTAATCAACAAGAGCTCATCCAAAAGCCTCCATGCTGCTACTGCTGCTGCTGCTAAGTCACTTCAGTCGTGTCCAGCTCTGTGTGACCCCATAGATGGCAGCCCACCAGGCTCCCCTATCCCTGTGATTATCCAGACAAGAACACTGGAGTGGGTTGCCATTTCCTTCTCCCATGCATGACAGTGAAAAGTGAAAGTGAAGTCACTCAGTGGTGTCTGACTCTTAGCAATCCCATGGAATGCAGCCTTCCAGCCTCCTCCACCCATTGGATTTTCCAGGCAAGAGTACTGGAGTGGGTTGCCATTGCCTTCCCTGAAAAGCCTCCATACCTACACTGAAACCAAGCTCTGCCTAAGAGCCAACAAGTTTGAGAGCAAGATGTACAAGCTAATTCTCCAACAATGCAAGGACATAACCCTGATCATTAAAATGCAGGCGGCCAAAAGTCACACCAAACCCACAGACACCTCAAAACTCACTACTGGACACTTCATTGCACTCTAGAGAGAAGAGATCCAGCTCCCACTGGAACACTGACGCAAGCTTCCCTAACCAGGAAACCTTGACAATCCAGTCATCCAACCCCATCCACAGGGAGGAACCTCCACAATAAAGAGGAAGCACAAACTTCCAGTGTACAGAAAGGCCACCCCAAACATAGCAATCTAAACAAGATTAAAAGACAGAGAAATATTCAGCAGTTAAAGGAACTTGATAAAAGCTGATAAAACATGATAAAAGGAACAAACCAAAGCAAAAAAGAGGAGATAGGGAGTCTATCTTTAAAATAATTCAGAATAATGATAGTAAAAAATGATCCAAAATCTTGAAAATAAAATAGAGTTACAGACAAATAGTCTGGAGACAAGGATTGAGAAGATGCAAGGAAATTTAACAAGGACCTAGAAGAAATAAAAAAGAGTCAATCAATAATGAATAATGCAATAACTGAGATCAAAAGCACTCTGGAGGGAACCAACAGTAGAATAACTGAGGTAGAAGATAGGATAAGTGAGGTAGATGATAGAATGGTGGAAATAAATAAAGCAGAGAGGAAAAAGGAAAAAAAAAGAACTAAGAGAAGTGAGGACAACCACAGAGACCTCTGGGACAATGTTAAACACACTAACCCAAGACACATATAAATCAAATTAATGAAGATCAAACACAAAGAACAAATATTAAAAGCAGCAAAAGAAAAGTGACAAACAACACACAAGGGGATTCCCATAAGGATAACAGCTGATATCTCAATAGAAACTATTCAGGCCAGAAGGGAATGACAGGACATACTTAAAGAGATGAAAGAGAAACACCTACAACCCAGATTACTATACCCAGCAAGGATCTCATTCAAATACGAAGGAGAAGTCAAAAGCTTTACAGACAAACAAAATCTGGGAGAATTCAGAACCACCAAACCATCTCTTCAACACATGTAAAGGATTTTTCTAGACAGGAAACACAGAAAGTGTTTATAAACTTGAACCCCAAAAAACAAAGTAAATGGCAATGGAACCATACTTATCAATAATTACCTTTAATGTAAATGAGTTGAATGTCACAGCCAAAAGACAAAGACTGTTTGAATGGCAATAAAAAAACAAGACCTCTATATTTGCTTTCTACAAGAGACCCACCTCAAAACAAGGCACACATACAGACTGAAAGTGAAGGGTGGGAAAATGATATTTCACACAAATGGAGACCAAAAGAAAGCAGGAGTAACAATACTTATATCAGATAAAATAGACTGAAATAAAGGCCATGAAAAGAGACAAAGAAGGACTCTATGTAATTATGAAAGGATCATTCGAAGAAGAAAATATAACAATTATAAATATATAAGCACCCAACATAGAAGCACCACAATACATAAGGCAAATGCTAACTAGTATGAAAGGGGAAATTAGCAGTAACACAATAGTAGTGGGAGAATTTAATGCCCCACTCACACCTATGGATAGATCAACTAAACAGAATATTATCAAGGAAGCACAAATTTTAAGCTATACAATATACCAGTTAGACCTAATTGATATCTATAAGACATTTCACCCAAAAACAATGAATTTCACCTTTTTCTCAAGTGCACACGGAACTCTCTCCAGTATAGATCACATCCTGGGCCATAAGTCTAGCCTTGGTAAATTCAAAAAAATTGAAATCATCTCAAGCATCTTTTCTGATTGCAGTGTAGTAAGATTAGATGTCACTTACAGGGAAAACATATTAAAATGCAAACATATGGAGGCTAAACAACACACTTCTGCATAACCAACAAATCAGAAGAAATCAGAAAAGAAACCAAATTTGCATAGAAATGGATTAAAATAAAAACACAACAACCCAAAACCTGTGGGATTTAGTAAAAGCAGTGCTAAGTGGAAACAGTGTCAGACTTTTGAGGGCTCCAAAATCACTTCAGATGGTGACTGCAACCATGAAATTAAAGGACAATCCTTGGAAAGAAAGTTATCACAAACCTAGATACCATATTAAAAAGGAGAGACATTACTTTGCCAACAAATATCTGTCTAGTCAAGACTATGGTTTTTCCAGTGGTCATGTATGGATGTGAGAGTTGGACTGTGAAGAAAGCTGAGCACCAAATAACTGATGCTTTTGAACTGTGGTGTTGACGAAGACTCTTGAGAGTTCCTTGGACTGCAAGGAGATCCAACCAGTCCATTCTAAAGGAGATCAGTCCTGTGTGTTTTTTGGAAGGACTGATGCTAAAGCTGAAACTCCAATACTCTGGCCACCTCATGCAAAGAGTTGACTCACTGAAAAATACTCTGATGCTGGGAGGGATTGGGGGCAGGAGGAGAAGGGGACGACCGAGTATGAGATGGCTGGATGGCATCGCTGATTCGATGGACATGAGTTTGAGTGAACTCCAGGAGTTGGTGATGGACAGGGAGGTCTGGCGTGCTGCAGTTCATGGGGTCACAAACAGTTGGACACGACTGAGCAACCGAACTGAACTGAACTGAAGCGGAAGGTTCATAGCAATACAAGAAACCTCAAGAAACGGGAGAAAAATCAAATAAATAGGCTAACTCTACACCTAAAGCAACTAGAAAAAGAAGAAATTAAGCACCCCAGGGTTAGTAGAAGGAAAGAAATCATAAAAATTAGGGCAGAGATAACTGCAAAAGTAACAAAGGAGACCATAGCAAAAATCAACAAAGGTCAAAGCTGGTTCTTTGAGAAGATAAATAAAATAGATACACCATTATCCAGACTCATCAAGAAAAAAAGGGAGAAGAATCAAATTAACAAAATTAGAAATGAAAATGGAGAAATCACAACAGACAAGACAAAAATACAAAGAATCATAACAGACTACTATCAGCAACTATATACCAATAAAATGGAAAACTTGGAAGAAATGGATAAATTCTTAGAAAAGTATGACTTTCCCAAACTGAACCAGGAAGAAATAGAAAATTTTAACAGACCCATCACAAGTACAGAAATCAAAGCTCTAATCAGAAATTTTCCATCAAAAAAAAAAAAAAAAAAAAAAAAACCA
>SJYH01007068.1:13058-32044 GCA_006408735.1 Sylvicapra grimmia
AGAGACAATTTTGCTTTGGCTTTTTAAAAATTCTATTGAACAGGATAGTAACACTATATTTTCTAATTTATTTTTACCTTCTACATTGTTTATGGAGTTTTCAACAGTCACAACTTTTGGTTGTAATTTTTCTGTTGTCAGATATACCAGCTTATTTCCTATATGGTTTGTGACTTTGGCCTCATGATTAAAAAATCCTTCCTTATACTACAATTATGTAAACATATCCCATATATGCTTCTTGTTTCCTTATGGATTCATTTTTACAACTTGATATTTACCCCACCTAGAAATTGTTTTAAGATGTGTGAAGAAAATACCTAATTTTATTTTCCAAATGATTACCCAAATGCCCCTACAATATTTGTTGAATAGTCTAATGAGTCTGTGTAGTTTCCAGTGAGTCTGTGTAACTTTGAAAATTAAAGATGATAGGAAAACAGCTCAACAGTCATCTTGTTCAGGCCACCTGCCACTTGGAGGATATAAATGTCAAAAGGAAGCAGATGTTATGTGTGCAGACTGATGCATTTACCTGTGTGTTGGATAGGTGCCCTATCTCTATCCTACCATTTGAAGGAAATTCCAAAGTTGAATAATCAAGTGACTAGCAAAAGAATTCCAGAAAAAGAAGAATTTATCTTCTGACTAATACAGTGCTCCTTAAATGGTCATGTCTCCAAGACCCATGTCTCCAAATTGAGCAGGTGTTACACTTCCTCACAGCCTGATAGTCTGACAGCAATCATTGGAGTATTGCAGAGATGAATTTTAATGTACAATTTATAACAAAGAAATATGAAGATTGAAGAGAGGATGGGACTATGACAACTGAGAATCAGAGATCCTGAGACCTGGCTTAGACACAGATTTTCTAAAGTCTCCTTCTGTCAGCACCCAGTCCTACCTTACTGAAGACAGTGTTTCTGATCATTGTTGGACTATATCCTGCTATCTGTTCCCTCAGGAAACAGGAATCTTCACTGAAGAAAGATAAATTAACAAAGAAGAGTAAGACATCACAGGTGAAAAGAATATCATTTAATAAAGAGATCAAGCCCTGAGCCTTTGGAGTGGAAGCACTGACTCCAAGACCCTAGACTACAGGATAACTCATCCTAGGGAGTATCAAATAGTGAGAAACCACACAAAGGAAACCACTTGAATAAAAGACCCAGCATCATCCAACCACCAGTAGTACCCTGTGCTGGACACCCCATCTAAACAACAAACAAAACAAAAATACAAACCCAATAATCAGCAGACAAGATTACCACCTCACTCAGCCTTGCCCATCAGAGGAAAAACAAACAAACAAACAAAAACTCAGCAAAAATCTCACCCTATAAGAAGCACACACAGACCACTAGGCAAACTTTAGGAGGACAGAAACCAAAAGGAAGAAAAAATTCAATCTTGCAGCCTGGGAAAAGATCTCAAACACAATAAGTTTAAAAAAAATAAAGAAAAGTCAGAGAAATACTACACAAATGAAGGAATAAGCTAGAAACACATAAGTCCAAATAAATGAAGAAAGAAAGTGAAAGTGAAGTCGCTCAGTTGTGTCTGACTCTTTGTGACCCCATGGACTTGTAGCCTACCAGACTCTTCCGTCCGTGGGATTCTCCAGGCAAGAATACTGGAGTGGGTTGCCACTTCTTTCTCCAGGAGATCTTCCCAACCCAGAGATCTAACCTGGGTCTCTCACATTGCAGGCAGATGCTTTACCATCTGAGCCACCAGGGAAGCTCTAATAATAAATGAAGAAGAAATAGGAAAATTACCTGAAAAGGAATTCAGAATAATGATAGTAAAGATGATCAAAAACTTTTAGAAAACAAAATGAAGAAAATGCAAGAATCAATTAACAAAAACATGGAAGAATTAAACAATAAACATGCAGAGAGTGGTCCTAAGATGGCAGAGGAATAGGAGGGGGAGACCACTTTCTCCCCCACAAATTCATCAAAAGAACATTTAAACACTGAGTAAACTCCACAAAGCAACTTCTGAATGCTGGCAGAGGACATCAAGCACCCAGAAAGCAGCCCATTGTCTTCGAAATGAGGTAGGAAAAAATATAAAAGACAAAAAAAGAGACAAAAGAGGTAGGGACGGAGCTCCATCCCAGGAAGGGAGTCTTAAAAAGAGAGAAGTTTCCGAACACCAGGAAACACTTTAACTGCCGAGTCTGTGGCAAGCCTTGGAAGCACAGAGGGCAACATAACAGGGAGGAAAAATGAATAAACAATTAAAACCTACAAATTACAAGCCCAACGGTAACTCCCCCAGTGGAGAAGCAGCCCAGATGCCTGCACCCACCACTAGCAAGCAGGGGCCGGGCATGGAGGTGTGGGCTGCATTGCTTAGAGTAAGGACCAAGCCTGAATGCCCCAAGGGCAATCTGAGTGAACTAACTTGAGTTAGTAAACCAGACTGTGGGATAGCTACCACGTGAAAAGCCCTAACCTAAGACAGCACCAGGTCCACACACAGAACAAAGGACTGAACAGAGATAGCCAGCTGCAGACCATCCCCCTCTGGTGACAGGCAGCCAGAGCCGGAAAAGGGCAATTGCAGCCCCAGAGAGACGTTATCTACCAAACTGCAAGTGGCCTTCTTTACTAACTAAGACTTCTTGGGGTTCTGGACAGTCAACATCCACCTGAGAAAGTGTGCCACTTGCACACCCAGAAAACCGAGCAGCAGGGACGGGGGAAGTGATAAGTCGCAGCAACCGTGCTAGCCAAACACCTCATCACCTGAGCTGCTCGGACCTGGGAAGGGCACAAAACGCAGGCCCAATGGAGTCTGCACCTCTGAGGACTACCTGAGTACCTGAAACAGAGCAGCTTAGACCTGGGAGGTGCAAGCAGCCCAGGGCCGGCCTCGGACAGTTCCTGGCAGAGCAACATAGAGCCTGAGCAGTGTGGACAGGGAGGGCACATGCACTGTGAGCAGGGGCAGGCCCAGTGTGGCTGAGACACTGTGAGCACACGCCAGTATTATTTGTTTGCAGCGTCCCTCCCTCCCTGCAGCGTGACTGAACAAGTGAGCCTAAAAAAAGTGTCCACCTCCACCCCCCTTGTGTTAGGGTGGAAATCGGACACTGAAGAGACCACCAAACAGAAGCTAAAACAGATGGAACCGCCTTGGAAGTGACAGGTGCAATAAATTAAAACCCTGTCGTTAGTACTGACTACATAGGAAGGGGCCTATATCTTGAGAAATATAAGCCAGACCAAGGAACTATCTGAAAATGAACTGAATCCACACTGCCCACAACAACACCAGAGAAAGTCCTAGATGTATTTTTACTATTTTTATGATCATTCATTATTTTTAGTTTTTTTAAAATTTTTAAGTCCTCTATAACTCCTTTAATTTTCATTTTTATAACCTACTATTACTTCACCAAAAAAACCCTATTTTTGTAAAGCAAACTTCATCAGTTCAGTTCAGTCGCTCAGTCGTGTCCGACTCTTTGCGACCCCATGAATCGCAGCACGCCAGGCCTCTCTGTTCATTACCATCTCTCGGAGTTCACTCAGACTCACATCCATCGAGTCAGTGATGCCATCCAGCCATCTCATCCTCGGTCGTCCCCTTCTCCTCCTGCCCCCAATCCCTCCCAGCATCAGAGTCTTTTCCAATGAGTCAACTCTTCGCATGAGGTGGCCAAAGTACTGGAGTTTCAGCTTTAGCATCATTCCTTCCAAAGAAATCCCAGGGCTGATCTCCTTCAGAATGGACTGGTTGGATCTCCTTGCAGTCCAAGGGACTCTCAAGAGTCTTCTCCAACACCACAGTTCAAAAGCATCAATTCTTCGGCGATCAGCCTTCTTCACAGTCCAACTCTCACATCCATACATGACCACAGGAAAAACCATAGCCTTGACTAAACGGACCTTAGTCGGCAAAGTAATGTCTCTGCTTTTGAAAATGCTATCTAGGTTGGACATAACTTTTCTTCCAAGGAGTAAGCGTCTTTTAATTTCATGGCTGCAGTCACCATCAGCAGTGATTTTGGAGCCTAAAAAAATAAAGTCTGGCACTGTTTCCACTGTTTCCCCATCTATTTCCCATGAAGTGATGGAAACTTCATACATATGTATTTTTTATAATTTTTGTGACTATGTTTTTTTTTTTTCTTTTTTTCCCCTTCTTTTCTTTAATATTGTATTTTTGAAAATCCAACCTCTACTCTAGATTTTTAATCTTTGCTTTTTGGTATTTGTTATCAATCTTGTACCATTAAGAACCCAATCTTCAGTACCCATTTTTATTGGGGAGCGAGATTACTGGCTTGACTGCTCTCTCCTCCTTTGGACTCTCCTTTTTATCCACCAGGTCNCTTCTTTTCTTTAATATTGTATTTTTGAAAATCCAACCTCTACTCTAGATTTTTAATCTTTGCTTTTTGGTATTTGTTATCAATCTTGTACCATTAAGAACCCAATCTTCAGTACCCATTTTTATTGGGGAGCGAGATTACTGGCTTGACTGCTCTCTCCTCCTTTGGACTCTCCTTTTTATCCACCAGGTCGCCTCTGTCTCCTCCCTCCCCCTTCTCTTCTCTACCCAACTCTGTGAATCTCTGTGTGTTCCAGACGGTAGAGAACATTTAGGGAACTGATTACTGGCTGGATCTGTCTCTCTCTTTTTGATTCCCCCCTTTTATTCTCCTAGTCAATTTTGTCTCCTTCCTCCCTCTTCTCTTTTCTGTATAACTCTGTGAACATCTCTGAGCAGTCCAGACTGTGGAGCACACCTGAGGAACTAATTACTGGCTAGCTTGCTCTCTCCTCTTTTGATTCCACCTCATGTCAACCTGGTCACCTCTACCTCCCTCCTCCTTCTTCTCTTCTCCATGTAACTCTGTGAACCTCTCTGGATGTCCCTCACTGTGGAGAAACTTTCCATCTTTAACCTAGATGTTTATGAATGGTGCTGTATAGAAGGAGAAGTCTTGAGACTACTGTAAAAATAAGACTGAAAACCAGAAGCAGGAGGCTTAAGTCCAAATCCCGAGAACACCAGAGAACTCCTGACTCCAGGGAACATTAATCGACAAGAGCTCATCAAATGCCTCCATACCTACACTGGAAACAAGCACCACCCTAGGGCCAACAAGTTCCAGAGCAAGACATACCACACAAATTCTCCAGCAACACAAGAACACAGCCCTGAGCTTCAATATACAGGCAGCTCAAAGTTACTCCAAAACCATTGACATCTCATAACTCATTACTGGACACTTCATTGCACTTCAGAGAGAAGAAATCCAGCTCCACCCACCAGAACACCGACACAAGCTTCCCTAACCAAGAAACCTTGACAAGCCACCTGTACAACCCCACCCACAGTGAGGAAACTGCACAATAAAGAGAACTCCACAAACTGTCAGGATACAGAAAGACCACCCAAAACTCAGCAATATAAACAAGATGAAGAAACAGAGGACTACCCAGCAGGTAAAGGAACAGGATAAATGCCCACCAAACCAAACAAAAGAGGAAGACATAAGGAATCTACCTGATAAAGAATTCGGAATAATGATAGTGAAAATGATCCAAAATCTTGAATTCAAAATGGAATTACAGATAAACAGCCTGGAGACAAGAATTGAGAAGATGCAAGAAAGGTTTAAAAAGGACATAGAATAAAAAAGAGTCAATATATAATGAATAATGCAATGCTACAGCTAAGTTGCTTCAGTCCTGTCCAACTCTGTGTGACCCCAGAGATGGCAGCCTACCAAGCTCCTCTGTCCCTGGGATTCTAGAGGCAAGAACACTGGAGTGGGTTTCCATTTCCTTCTCCAATGCATGACAGTGAAAAGTGAAAGTGAAGTCACTTAGTCGTGTTTGACTCTTTGCAATCCCATGGACTGCAGCTAGCTAGGCTCTTCCATCCATGGGATTTTGCAAGCAAGAGTACTGGAGTGGGGTGCCATTGCCTTCTCCAGAATAATGCAATAAGTGAGATTAAAAAAAACACCCTGTAGGCAACAAATAGTAAAATAACAGAGGCAGAAGTTAGGTTTAGTGAAATAGAAGATAGAATGGTAGAAATAAATGAATCAGAGAGGAAAAAAGAAAAACGAATTGATGAAATGAGGACAATCTCAGAGACCTCCAGGACAATATTAAATGCCCCAACGTTCGAATCATAGGAGTCCCAGAAGAAGAAGACAAAAAGAAAGAATATGAGAAAATACTTGAGGAAATAATAGTTGAAAACATCCCTAAAATGGGGAAGGAAATAATCACTTAAGTCCAAGAAACCCAGAGTCCCAAACAGGATAAACCCAAGGCAAAACACCACAAGACACATATTAATCAAATTGACAAAGATCAAACTCAAAGAACAAATATTAAAAGCAGCAAGGGAAAAACACCAAGTAACACACAAGGGGATTCCCATGAGGATAACAGCTAGTCTTTCAATAGAAACTCTTCAGGCCAGGGGGGAATGGCAAGACATAGAGTGATGAAAGAGAAAAATCTACAACCCAGATTACTGTACCCAGCAAGGATCTCATTCAAATATGAAGGAGAAATCAAAAGCTTTACAGACAAGCAAAAGCTGAGAGAATTCAGCACCACCAAACCAGCTCTCCAAAAAATGCTAAAGGATTTTTTCTAGACAGGAAACACAAAAAAGGTGTATAAACTTGAATCCAAAAAAATAAAGTAAATGGAAATGGGATCATACTTATCAATAATTACCTTAAATGTAATTGGTTTGAATGCCTCAACCAAAAGACAAGACTGGCTGAATGGATACAAAAACAAGACCCCAATATCTGTTGTCTACAAGAGACCCATCTCAAAACAGGGGACACATACAGACTGAAAGTGAAGGGCTGGAAAAAGATATTCCACACAAATATAGAGCAAAAGAAAGCAGGAGTAGCAATACTCATATCAGATAAAAAACAAAGGTTGTGAAAAGAGACAAAGAAGGACACTACATAATGATCAAAGGATCAATCCAAGAAGAAGACATAACAGTTATAAATATATATGCACCCAACATAGGAGCACCACAATATGTAAGACAAATGTTAACAAGTATGAAAGGGGAAATTAACAGTAGCACAATAGAAGTGGGAGACTTTAATACCCCACTCACACCTGTGGATAGATCAACTAAACAGAAAATTAACAAGGAAACACAAACTTTAAATGATACAATAGACTGGTTAGACCTAATTGATATCTATAATACATTTCACCCAAAACAATGAATTTCACCATTTTCTCAAGTGCACACGGAACCTTCACCAGGGTAGAGCACATCCCAGGCCATAAATAAAGCCTTGGTAAATTAAAAAAAAAAAAATTGAAATCATTCCAAACATCTTTTCTGACCTCGATGCATTAAGATTAGATTTCAGTTACAGGAGAAAAGCTATTAAAAATTCCACCATATGGAGGCTGAACAACACGCTGCTGAATAACCAACAAATCACAAAAGAAATCAAAATATGCGTAGAAATGAATGAAAATGAAAACACAACAACCCAAAACCTGTGGGACACTGTAAAAGCAGCACTAAGGGGGATAGTTCATAGCAATACAAGCATACCTCAAGAAATAAGAAAAAAGTCAAATAAATAACCTAACTCTACACCTAAAGCAACTAGAAAAGGAAGAAATGAAGAACCCCAGGATTAGTAGAAGGAAAGAAATCTTTAAAATTAGGGAAGAAATAAATGCAAAAGAAACAAAAGAGACCATAGCAAAAATCAACATAACCAAAAGCTGCTTCTTTGAAAGGATAAATAAAATTGACAAACCATCAGCCAGACTCATCAAGAAACAAAGGGAGAAAAATCAAATCAATAAAATTAGAAATGAAAGTGGAGAAATCAGAACAGACAATACAGAAATACAAAGGAGCATAAGAGACTATCATCAGCAATTATATGCCAATAAAATGGACAACGTGGAAGAAATGGATAAATTTTTAGAAAAGTACAACTTTCCAAACTGAACTAGGAAGAAATAGAAAATATTAACAGACCCATCACGAGCAGAGAAATTGAAACTGTAATTGGAAATCTTCCAGCAAACAAAAGCCCAGGACCAGATGGCTTCACAGCTGAATTCTACCAAAAATTTCGAGAAGAGCTAACACCTATCCTACTGAGACTCTTCCAGAAAATTGCAGAGGAAGGTAAACTTCCAAACTCATTCTATGAGGCCACCATCACCCTAATACCAAAACCTGACAAAGATGTCACCAAAAAAGAAAACTACAGGCCAATATCACTGATGAACATAGATGCAAAAATCCTTAACAAAATTCTAGCAATCAGAATCCAACAACACATTAAAAAGATCATACACCATGACCAAGTGGGCTTTATCCCAGGGATGCAAGGATTCTTCAATATCCGCAAATCAATCAATGTAATTCACCACATTAACAAATTGAAAAATAAAAGCCATATGATTATCTCAATAGATGCAGAGAAAGCCTTTGACAAAATTCAACATCCATTTATGATAAAAACTCTCCAGAAAGTAGGAATAGAAGGAACATACCTCAACATAATAAAAGCTATATATGACAAACCCACAGCAAACATTATCCTCAATGGTGAAAAACTGAAAGCATTTCCCCTAAAGTCAGGAACAAGACAAGGGTGCCCACTTTCACCGCTACTATTCAACATAGTTCTGGAAGTTTTGGCCACAGCAATCAGGGCAGAAAAAGAAATAAAAGGAATCCAAATTGGAAAAGAAGAAGTAAAACTCTCACTGTTTGCAGATGACATGATCCTCTACATAGAAAATCCTAAAGACTCCACCAGAAAATTACTAGAGCTAATCAACGAATATAGTAAAGTTGCAGGATATAAAATCAACACACAGAAATCCCTTGCATTCCTATACACTAATAATGAGAAAATAGAAAGAGAAATTAAGGAAACAATTCCATTCACCATTGCAACGAAAAAAATAAAAT
The DNA here is from genome assembly GCA_006408735.1 of Sylvicapra grimmia. Lineage (NCBI taxonomy): Eukaryota > Metazoa > Chordata > Mammalia > Artiodactyla > Bovidae > Sylvicapra > Sylvicapra grimmia. The sequence goes on from SJYH01007068.1 coordinate 22,038, forward strand.
ACTTAGGAATATATCTACCTAAAGAAACCAAAGACCTATATATGCTGCTGCTAAGTCACTTCAGTTGTGTCTGACTCTGTGCAACCCCATAGACAGCAGCCCACCAGGCTTCCCTGTCCCAGGGATTCTCCAGGCAAGAACACTGGAGTGGGTTGCCATTTCCTTCTCCAATGCATGAAAGTAAAAAGTGAAAGTGAAGTTGTTTAGTCGTGTCTGACTCTTAGCAAACCCATGGACTGCAGCCTACCAGGCTCCTCCATCCATGGGATTTTCCAGGCAAGAGTACTGGAGTGGGGTGCCATTGCCTTCTCTGAAGACCTATATATATAGACCTATATATAGAAAACTATAAAACACTGGTTAAAGAAATCAAAGAGGACACTGATAGATGGAGAAATATACCATGTTCATGGACTGGAAGAATCAATATAGTGAAAATGAGTATACTACCCAAAGCAATCTATAGATTCAATGCAATCCCTATCAAGCTACCAACGGTATTTTTCACAGAGCTAGAATAACTAATGTCAAAATTTGTATGGAAATACAAAAAACCTTGAATAGCCAAAGCAATCTTGAGAAAGAAGAATGGAACTGGAGGAATCAACCTGCCTGACTTCAGGCTCTACTACAAAGCCACAGTCATCAAGACAGTATGGTACTGGCACCAAAACAGAAATATAGATCAATGGAACAACATAGAAAGCCCAGAGATAAATCCACGCACCTATGGGCACCTTATCTTTGACAAAGGAGGCAAGAATATACAATGGATTAAAGACAATCTCTTTAATAAGTGATGCTGGGAAAACTGGTCAACCACTTCTAAAAGGACGAAACTAGAACACTTTCTAACATAATACACAAAAATAAATTCAAAATGGATTAAAAGTCTAAATGTAAGACCAGAAACTATAAAACTCCTAGAGGAGAACACAGGCAAAACACTCTCCGACATAAATCACTGCAGGATACTCTACGACCCACCTCCCAGAATACTGGAAATAAAAGCAAAAATAAAAAAATGGCACCTAATCAAAATTAAAAGCTTCTGCACAACAAAGGAAACTATAAGCAAGGTGAAAAGACAGCATTCAGAAAGGGAGGAAATTAATAGCAAATGAAGCAACTGACAACCAATATCAAAAATATGCAAGCAATTCCTGCAGCTCAATTCCAGAAAAATAAATGACCCAATCAAAAAATGAGCCAAAGAACTAAATAGACATTTCTTCAAAGAAGACAAACAGATGGCTAACAAATACATGAAAAGATGCTCAACATCACTCATTATCGGAGAAATGCAAATCAAAACCACAATGAGGTACCATTTCACGCCAGTCAGAATGGCTGTGATCCAAAATTCTACAAGCAATAAATGCTGGAGAGGGTGTGGAGAAAAGGGAACCCTCTTACACTGTTGGTGGGAATGCAAACTAGTCCAGCCACTATTGAATACAGTGTGGAGATTCCTTAAAAAACTGGAAATAGAACTGCCTTATGACCCAGCAATCCCACTGCTGGGGATACACACCAAGGAAACCAGAATTGAAAGTGACACGTGTACCCCAATGTTCATTGCAGCACTGTTTATAATAGCCAGGACATGGAAGCAACCTAGATGTCCACCAGCAGATGAATGGATAAGAAATCTGTGGTACATATACACAATGGCATATTACTCAGTCATTAAAAAGAATACATTTGAATCAGTTCTAATGAGGTGGATGAAACTGGAGCCTATTTTACAGAGTGAAGTAAGCCAGAAAGAAAAACACCAATATGATATACTAACGCATATATATGGAACTTAGAAAGATGGTAATGATAACTCTGTATGCGAGACAGCAAAAGAGACACAGATGTATAGATCAGTCTTTTGGACTCTGTGGGAGAGGGAGAGGGTGGGATGATTTGGAAGAATGGCATTGAAATATGTATAATATCATATAAGAAATGAATCACCAGTCCAGGTTCGATGCAGGATACAGGATGCTTGGGGCTGGTGCACTGGGATGACCCAGAGGTATAGTACGGGGAGGGAGGTAGGAGGGGAGTTCAGGATGGGGAACACGTACACACCCGTGGCAGATTCATGTTGATGTATGGCAAAGCCAATACAATATTGTAAAGTAATTAGCCTTAAACTAAAATAAATAAATTTAAATTTAAAAAATAAATAAATAAACATGCAGTGGCAACACAATTATAGAAATTAAAAATACTCTAAAAAGAATCAATAGCAGAATATCTGAAACAGAAGAACGAATCAATGAGGTGGAAGACAAAATTGTGGAAATAACTACTGAAGAGCAGAATAAAGTAAAAGAATGAAAAGAACTTAGGATAGTCTCAGAGACCTCTGGGACAATAGCAAACACAGCAACATTTGAATTATAGGGTCTCAGAAGAAGAAGAAAAAAGAAAGGGTATGAGAAAATTTTTGAAAAGTTTGTAGTTGTGCTTTGGATTCTGAGGGAGAGGGAGAGGGTGGGATGATTTGGGAGAATGGCATTGAAACATGTATAATATCACATATGTAACGAGTCGCCAGCCCAGGTTCAATGCATGATGCTGGGTGGTTGGGGCTGGTGCACTGGGATGACCCAGAGGGATGGTACAGGGAGGGAGGAGGGAGAGGGCTNATTTCTCAAGAGGCAGGTTAGGTGGTCTGGTATTCCCATCTCTTTCAGAATTTTCCACAGTTTATTGTGATCCACACAGTCAAAGGCTTTGACATAGTCAATAAAGCAAAAGTAGCTGTTTTTCTGGAACTCTCTTGCTTTTTCCATGATCCAGCCTAACTCTTGCTAAATCTTGGATTTATAAAGGTCATCCCAGTGCACCAGCCCCAAGCATCCCGGGGAGGGAGGAGGGAGAGGGCTTCAGGATGGGGAACACGTGTATACCTGTGGTGGATACATGTTGATGTATGGCAAAACCAATACAATATTGTAAAGTAATTAACCTCCAATTAAAATAAATAAATTTATATTAAAAAAAAAGAAAATTTCCCCAACATGGAAAAGGAAATAACCAATCAAGTCCAAGAGGCACAAAGATTCCCATACAGGATAAACCCAAGGAGAAACACACCAAGGCACATATTAATCAAACTAACAAAGACTAAACACAAATAAAGAATATTAAGAGCAGTAAGGGGAAAGCAACAAGTAACATACAAGGGAAATCCCATACATTTAAGAGCTGATCTTTCAACAGAAACTCCACAGGCCAGAAGGGAATGGCAGGATATATTTAAAATACTGAAAGGGGAAAATCTCCAAACAAGATTATTGTACCAGCAAGTGTCTCATTCAACACTGATGGAGAAATAAAAAAGCTTTTTTGACAAGAAAAAGTTAAGAGAATTCAGTACCACCAAACCAGCTTTACAACAAATGTTAAAGGGACTTATGTAGTCAAGAAATAGAAGAGAAGAAAAAAGATCTACAAAATCAACCCCAAACAATTAAGAAAATGGCAATAGGAACATATATATCAATAATTACTTTAAATGTAAATGGTTTAAATGCTCCAGCTGAGAGACATGGACTGGCTGAATGTATACAAAAACAAGACACATATATATGCTGTCTACAAGGAACCCACTTCAGACCTAAAGACACATATAGATGGAAAGTGAGAGGATGGAAAAATATATTCCATACAAATGGGAAGCAAAAGAAAACTGGAGTAGCAATTCTCATATAAGACAAAATAGACCTTAAAATAAAGAATATTATAAGAGATGAGGAAGGACACTACATAATGATGCAGGGATCAATCCAAGAGGAAGACATAACAATTGTAAATATCTATGCATCTAACATAGGAGCACATCAATACATAAGACAAACACTAACAGAAATAAAAGGAAAAATTGACAGTAACTCAATAATATTAGGAGACTTTAAAACTCATTCAAGCCAATGGATAGATCATTAAAACAGAAAATGAATAAGGAAACACAAGTCTTAAATTGTATATTAGATGAGATGGATCTCACTAATATCTTCAGGACATTCCATCCAAAAGAAGAAGAATACACCTTCTCAAGTGCCCATGGAACAATCTCCAGGATAGACCACATCTTCGGTCACAAATCAAACCTCAGTAAATTTAACAAAATTGAAATCATATCAAGCATCTTCTCTGACCACAAGGCTATGAGACTAGATGTCATTTACAAGAAACAAACAGTAAGAAGCACAAACACATGGAGATTAAACAATACATTTCTAAATAACCAACAGGTAACTGAAGAAATTAAAAGGGAAATCAAAAATGTTCTAGAAACAAATGACAATGAAAACATGACAACTCAAAACCTATGGTATACAGGAAAAGCAGTTCTAATGGGAAAGTTTATATCAGTACAATCCTACCTCAAGTAATGAGAAAACATCGAATAGACAATGTAACTTTACACCTAAAACCACTGGGAAAAGAACAAAAAATCTCCAAAATNAAGCAGGGTGACAACGTACAGACTTGACGTACTCCTTTCCCAATTTGGAACCAGTTCGTTGTTCCATGTCCAGTACTGTTACTTCTTAACCTGCATACAGATTTCTCAGGAGACCCGTAAGGTGGTCCAGTATTCCCTCTCTTGAAGAATTTTCCACAGTTTGTTGTGATTCACACAAAGGCTTTGGTGTAGTCAATGAAATAGAAGTAGATGTTTTTCTGGAATTCCCTTGCTTTTTCAATGATCCAGCGGATGTTGGCAACTTGATCTCTTGTTCATCTGCCTTTTCTAAATCCAGCTTGAACATCTGGAAGTTCTCGATTCACGTACTATTGAAGCCTAGCTTGGAGAATTTTGAGCACTGCTTTATTAGCGTGTGAGACGAATGCGATTGTGCAGCAGTTTGAACATTCTTTGGCATGCCTTTGAGATCCCACATGCTGGGGAGCAACTAAGCCCATGTGCCCACAATTACTAAGCCTGTGGTACAGAGTCTAGTAACTGCAACTACTGAACCCTCACACCACAACTGCTGAAGCATGTGCACCCTAGAGCCCGTGAAATTACAAAAATACAAAACAGACCAAAAAAATTCAATGAAGAATTTGGAACTTTCCTGGTGGTCCAGTGGCCAAGACTCCCCGTTCCCAATGCAGGGGGCCCAGGTTTGCCACAACTAAGAGCTGACATGCTGCCACTAAAGAAGATCTCACAGTGCCGGAAGGAAGACCCTGTGCAGCCAAATAAGTCAGTATTTTTAACTTAAAAAAGAATTCAGTGAAGAATTTTAAGAGGGAGAGCGCCATGGAGTTATTTTCATTTTATAAAGATCACTCTGGTGGGTACGTGGCAATGGAAACTGACTGGAGTCAGGAATACCAGGTAGGAGACGGTTTCCTGCTAACCCAGGTGAGAGATGGTGGTGGTAGCTGGGATGAAGAAAAATAGTAAAGTAGGAACGAAGAACTGAAATCTGTGTAAAAATTGGTGATTGACAAAGATGTAAAGGGGAGGGAAATGAAAAGACACTAGAGCAGCTGGTGGTGCCTTTCAATGAGATGAGGAGCAGACAGGAGGAATGTGTGACTGGCAGGCAGGGACAAGTGGAGGGGTGAAACCAGCAATGACTTCAGTCTGGGGTGTGTTGAGTTTATGATGCCTGTGAGGCATCCAAGAAGAGATATACAGTAAGTGAGTGTATATGTGGGTTTGGAGCTTAGGAGAAATACGAGTATACGATGGGCAAGTGAAGTATGAGTGAACGAAATCAGCCATGGAGAGGGTGTTGAGGGAGAATAAAGTGGAACATGCAAGTTTGGGAAGCAACATTCCAGGGATTGTCCGAGGACACAAGAGAGGTAAGAGTGATTATTTTGCTATGAAGGAAAAATTGCATGAGAGAACAAAAAGACAAGGAACAACAACAATGTATATTAGTTTTTCAACAGAGAAAAATACCTTTTAAGTACCTCACTTTTCATGAAGTATTTTAAAATAGTAATACATGTTATTTGTGGAATGTTTGGAAAGTACAGGAAGGAATAAAGAAATATAAAAAGGAAAAAAATTCCAAAGATTACTTCTGTGAGTTTTGTGGTTTATCACCAATCTTTTTTTCTGTCAGTGTGCATATACAATAAACACACCCATGTTTTCTTTTACAAACTGAGATACTATGAATCCAGTCTTGGATGCTGTTTTCTTTTTCCATTAACGTTATATTTGAAACATTTCCCCACTTTCATTGGTACTTTAAATAATTGGATAGAAAGAAAAATTGGTATGATTTTTTTTTTTTTTTTGAAAAGGAAAACCATTTTAGGGAAAAAGAGGAGAAAAAAATCTTCCTTTTAAAGGTAAAGCTTATTCTGACTTAAGGATACCTACCACCTTGCCCTTGATACTACGCAGAATATCCATCTGACCTAACATGTCACTGACAGAACAGAAAACCCAGATGAGTAGTTTTTTCTTACTTTTTAAAAAATTTGGCTGCACTGGGTCTTAGTTGCAGCAGGCGGGACCTTTTACCTGTGGCACTTGGGATCTTCAGTCAAGGCAAGTGAACTCGTTGAGGCATGTGGGATATAGTTTCCTGACCTGGGCTCCTTGTGTTGGGAGCGCAGAGTCTTAGCGACTGGACCACCAGAGAAGTCCCAGAAAACCCAAATCAGATGATCATTTTTAGTGAGGGGAAGGCTTTGTGGCAAAGCCAGATTTGCACCCTGTAACTGGATGTGTAAGTGTAATACTTACTGGGGACTTTCCAGGCGGCTCTAGTGGTAAAGAGCCTGCCTGCCAACACAGAAGACCTGAGAGTTGCGGGTTCAATCCCTGGGTAGGGAAGATCTCCTAGAGAAGGGGATGGCAACCCACTCCAGTATTCTTGCCTGGAGAATCCCATAGACAGAGGAGCCTGGTGGGCTACAGTCCATAAGGTCGCAAAGAGTTGGACATGACTGAAGCAACTTAGCACACATGAAGCAACTTAGCACACATGTACACACGCCACCGGATAAGATGCAATTAGATAAACACAGCATCACATCTTGGCTAACTCTCAGAAGGCAAATAAACTGAACATAATCATGAAGATAAATCAGGTACACCCAGATTGAGGGACAGTCTACAAAATAACTGCCCTGCTGTGACAGCACACAAGCGCGGGTGAGAGGACCTACCCCATGTCTGAGGTCAGGGGCAGCAGCCGAGGAGCTATCCCACATCCAGGGAGCAGTGGCTGCGCGGGCGCAGGAGGGCCTAGAGGAGCTCTTCCCTATTCAAGGACAGGAGGGGCGGCGGTGAGGAGGTACCTCTCAACCAAGGTAAGGAGCAGCAGCACTTGGGATCTTCAGTCAAGGCAAGTGAACTTGTTGAGGCATGTGGGATATAGTGAAGCAGCCATGGACCAGCCGTGAAGAGATACACCCCATGTCCAAGGTAAGAGAAACCCAAGTAAGACGGTAGGTGTTGCAAGAGGACATCAGAGGGCAGACACATTGAAACCATAATCACAGAAAAATAGTCAATCTAATCACACCAGGACCACAGCCTTGTCTAACTCAATGAAACTAAGCCATGTCCTGTGGGGCCACCCAAGATGGGCAGGTCATGGTGGAGAGGGCTGACAGCATGTGGTCCACTGGAGAAGGGAATGGCAAACCACTTCAGTATTCTTGCCTTGAGAACCCCATGAACAGTATGAAAAGGCAAAATGATAGGATACTGAAAGAGGAACTCCCCAGGTCAGTAGGTGCCCAATATGCTACTGGACATCAGTGGAGACATAACTCCAGAAAGAATGAAGGGATGGAGCCAAAGCAAAAACAATACCCAGCTGTGGATGTGACTGGTGATAGAAGCAAGGTCCGATGCTGTAAAGAGCAATATTGCATAGGAACCTGGAATGTCAGGTCCATGAATCAAGGCAAATTGGAAGTGGTCAAACAAGAGATGGCAAGAGTGAACGTCGACATTCTAGGAATCAGCGAACTAAAATGGACTGGAATGGGTGAATTTAACTCAGATGACCATTATATCTACTACTGCGGGCAGGAATCCCTCAGAAGAAATGGAGTAGCCATCATGGTCAACAAAAGAGTCCGAAATGCAGTACTTGGATGCAATCTCAAAAACGACAGAATGATCTCTGTTCGTCTCCAAGGCAAACCATTCAATATCACAGTTATCCAAGTCTATGCCCCAACCAGTAATGCTGAAGAAGCTGAAGTTGAACGGTTTTATGAAGACCTACAAGATCTTTTAGAACTAACACCCAAAAAAGATGTCCTTTTCATTCTAGGGGACTGGAATGCTAAAGTAGGAAGTCAAGAAACACCTGGAGTAACAGGCAAATTTGGCCTTGGAATGCGGAATGAAGCAGGGCAAAGACTAATAGAGTTTTGCCAAGAAAATGCACTGGTCATAGCAAACACCCTCTTCCAACAACACAAGAGAAGACTCTACACGTGGACATCACCAGATGGTCAACACCGAAATCAGATTGATTATATTCTATGCAGCCAAAGATGGAGAAGCTCTATCCAGTCAACAAAAACAAGACCAGGAGCTGACTGTGGCTCAGATCATGAACTCCTTATTGCCAAATTCAGACTCAAATTGAAGAAAGTAGGGAAAACCACTAGACCATTCAGGTATGACCTAAATCAAATCCCTTATGATTATACAGTGGAAGTAAGGAATAGATTTAAGGGCCTAGATCTGATAGATAGAGTGCCTGAAGAACTATGGAATGAGGTTCGTGACATTGTACGGGAGACAGGGACCAAGACCATCCCCATGGAAAAGAAATGCAAAAAAGCAAAATGGCTGTCTGGGGAGGCCTTACAAATAGCTGTGAAAAGAAGAGAGGCGAAAAGCAAAGGAGAAAAGGAAAGATATAAGCACCTGAATGCAGAGTTCCAAAGAATAGCAAGAAGAGATAAGAAAGCCTTCTTCAGCGATCAATGCAAAGAAATAGAGGAAAACAACAGAATGGGAAAGACTAGAGATCTCTTCAAGAAAATTAGAGATACCAAGGGAACATTTCATGCAAGGATGGGCTCGATAAAGGACAGAAATGGTCTGGACCTAACAGAAGCAGAAGATATTAAGAAGAGGTGGCAAGAATACACGGAAGAACTGTACAAAAAAGATCTTCACGACCCAGATAATCATGATGATGTGATCACTAATCTAGAGCCAGACATCTTGGAATGTGAAGTCAAGTGGGCCTTAGAAAGCATCACTACGAACAAAGCTAGTGGAGGTGATGGAATTCCAGTTGAGCTGTTTCAAATCCTGAAAGATGATGCTGTGAAAGTGCTGCACTCAATCTGCCAGCAAATTTGGAAAACTCAGCAGTGGCCACAGGACTGGAAAAGGTCCGTTTTCATTCCAATTCCAAAGAAAGGCAATGCAAAAGAATGCTCCAATTACCGCACAATTGCACTCATCTCACATGCTAGTAAAGTAATGCTCAAAATCCTCCAAGCCAGGCTTCAGCAATACGTGAACCGTGAACTCCCTGATGTTCAAGCTGGCTTTAGAAAAGGCAGAGGAACCAGAGATCAAATTGCCAACATCCGCTGGATCATGGAAAAAGCAAGAGAGTTCCAGAAGAACATCTATTTCTGCTTTGTTGACTATGCCAAAGCCTTTGACTGTGTGGGTCACAAAAAACTGTGGAAAATTCTTCAACAGATGGGAATACCAGACCACCTGACCTGCCTCTTGAGAAACCTATATGCAGGTCAGGAAGCAACAGTTAGAACTGCACATTGAACAACAGACTGGTCTCAAATAGGAAAAGGAGTACATCAAAGCTGTATATTGTCACCCTGCTTATTTAACTTATATGCAGAGTACATCATGAGAAACGCTGGTCTGGAAGATGCACCAGCTGGGATCAAGATTGCCGGGAGAAATATCAATAACCTCAGATATGCAGATAACACCACCTTTATGGCAGAAAGTGAAAAGGAACTAAAGAGCCTCTTGATGAAAGTGAAAGAGGAGAGTTTAAAAGTTGGCTTAA
>SJYH01007068.1:39105-49196 GCA_006408735.1 Sylvicapra grimmia
TTCAGCTTTAGCATCAGTACTTCCAGTGAATATCCAGGGCTGATTTCCTTTAGGATTAACTGGTTTGATCTCCTTGTAGTCCAAGGGACTCTCAAGAGTCTTCTCCAGCACCACAATTCCAAAGCATCAATTCTCTGGCAGGGTTCAGCCTTCTTTATGGTCCAACTCTCACATCTCTATGTGACTACTGGAAAAACCATAGCTTTGACTATACGGACCTTTGTTGGTCAAGTGATGCCTGCTTTTCAATAACACCATCTAGGTTTGTCATAGTTTTCTTAAGGAGCAAGCATCTTCTAATTTCATGGCCTGCAGTCACTATCTGCAGTGATTCTGGAGCCCAAGAAAATAAGAGTCATCCCTGCTTCCACTTTTCCCCCTTCTGTTTGCCACAAAGTGATGTGAACAGATGTCATGATCTTAGTTTTTTTAATCCTGATGTTCATCCAGTAGGTGTCCATGACTCCCAGGATGTCTTGACTGGGAGTCCTAGAATTTAAACTCTGGCCTCTTTCTCCTTTGATAATTACACAAGGTTGGACCTAAAATTGATAGGCGTATAAATCAAGGAGGTGCATCATGTGTAAGGCTGTCCTTTTTCTGCCTCAATTTTTGGTACTCTACTCCTTCTTGTCTGTGAAAAAAACTAATCAGTAGTTGACCTCATAGAAGACATAGACATTTTTATTTGAACCAACCTGAGGATTATCACAATGGAGACAGTCCTTCAGAGAGTTCTGAAAACTGTTTCACCTGTCAGAAGTCAAAACACAGTTATACAGGTTTTTGAGACAAAGGGTTACACATCAAAGTACCGTAATGATAGTTTATATATAGTCCAATAAGGCAACTAGTGGGTTACTGTGACCCCTTTGAGGACAGAGAAAAGAATATTAACTCCTGAGGTGTTACACTGCCGGTGCCAGGAGGAAACTGGCGAGTAGGCACTCCTGTGTCCTCTAAGGGGGTCTAGTTAGTGTTTAATGCAGGTGCACAATGCACGCTAGAGGGAGGGTAATGGCAGAGGGAGACTTTTCTCTTTTGGATATGCTGCATGGCATGTGGGACCTTAGTTCCCTGACCAGGTCACCCTGAGCAGTGGAAGCTCAGAGATTTAACCAATGGATGGCTAGAAGTCCCCAGGGCAGAGAGACAATTTTATGTTTTAAAACTTTCTTGCCCTGTCTTAAAAATAACTATTTCACCACCCTCTTCAGGGCTTCCCAGGTGGCTCAGTGATAAAGAGTTTGCCTGTCAATACAGGAGATGCAGGATCAATCCCCCTGGAGTGGGAAATGGCAACCATCTCCAGTATTCTTGCCTGCAAAATTCCATGGATGGAGGAGCCTGGTGGGCTACAGTCCATGAAGAGTCAGACACGACTTAGTGACTAATCACCACCACCACCACCACCACCACCACCAACTGGTTATCTAGCTGATTCTCTCAGATGTTTCAGGTATACAATCATACGATGCATTCCATAATGTTAAGTAATAGCTCAGCAGTGATCTTCTTGATTTTAATGGGAAAAAATGTTAAACCATTCTGTCACTTTAATATGATCATTGTTGGGCCAGTCGTATTTATTATTCCTTTGTGTGCGGTGTGTGCTTAGTCGCTGTCATGTCTGACTCTTTGGGACCCCATGGACTGTAGCCCACCAGGTTCCTCTGTCCATGGGGATTCTCCAGGCAAGAGTACTGGAGTGGGTTGTCATGCCCTCCTCAAGGTGATCTTACCAACCCAGGGATCAAACCCAGGTCTCCCACATTGCAGGTGGATTCTTAACTGTCTGAATTACCAAAGAAGCTCAAGAATACTAGAGTGGGCAGCCTATCCCTTCTCCAAGGGAACTTCCCCACCCAGGGATCAAACCAGGGTTTCCTGCATTGCAGGCCGAGTCTTTACCAGCTGAGCTACCCAGGAAGCCCATTCCTTTGTAGAAGACAGAACTTTTCTTTTTTTGCAAGTCACAGATTCCACCAGATTGTGGTAGCATTTTTTTTTTTTAAGAAATTTTGGGTAAGAAAGGAAGAGAAGTTTTACACACTTAATGCCTTAAAATAAATGTGCTTAAAATAATACCTTCATTCCCAGAAATCCCTCAATTCTTTAGACACCACTCTGGTTATCTTTTTCATTTGTAATGTGGGCAACCTGGAGTACTTGGCTTTAGCTGGGTGGTGCCCTTTTTCTCAACTTCCTCCACAACACTTCCAGTTTCTAATAAGATTCAGACACTCTGGATCTTTTACTGCCTCTGAGATCCTCCAATTCTGCACATATTTAAGATCTACTTAGTTGTGCCAGGTCTTAGTTGTGACACACAGATCTTTGATCTTCACTGTGGCATGCAGGATCTTTAGCTGTGGCATGCGACCTCTTAGTTGCAGCATGTGGGATCTATCTAGTTCCCTGACCAGGGGTCGAACTGAGGCCCCCTGCATTGCGATTGCAGTCTTAGCCACTGGACCACCAGGGAAGTCCCAGGTCAAACCAGTTATAACAGGCAGTATGTGAGAACACCAAACTGGAGGCCCTGGCCTTCAGTCTCCCTGAAAGTCTCTACTTTATCACATCCTCCTCCTTCCCTTTCCCCACAGGAACCCCTCCTCCTCCTCTTCATCCTGCTCCCTCATCATGGGCCCTCATCTGTATCAGGGCCCCTGACCCACCTTTCCTCATGCTTGTGAGGCTGGCTGCCCCGTGATCAACACTGACATAACCATGTATCTCTAGTAATTATGTGTGTGCTCAGCTGAGACTAAATCCGACTCTTTTCCAATCCCATGGACTGTAGCCTGCCAGGCTCCTCTGTCCATGGGATTTTCCAGGCAGGAAGACTGGAGTGGGTTGCCATTTACTCCTCCAGGGAATCTTCCTGACCCAGGTATCAAACCAGCGTCTCCTGCATTGGCAGGCAGATTCTTTACCACTGATCTGAGAATCCCATGCTGCTGCTGCTGCTGCTAAGTCGCTTCAGTTGTGTCCGACTCTGTGCAACCCCATAGACAGCAGCCCACCAGGCTCCCCCGTCCCTGGGATTCTCCAGGCAAGAACACTGGAGTGGGTTGCCATTTCCTTCTCCAGTGCATGAAAGTGAAAAGTGAAAGAGAAGTCGCTCAGTCGTGTCCGACTCTTCGAGACCCCATGGACTGCAGCCCACCAGGCTCCTCCGTCCATGGGATTTTCCAGGCAAGAGTACTGGAGTGGGGTGCCATTGCCTTCTCCGAGAATCCCATAAACCTAAATCCTATCACTTCTTAATATTATCTAATATTATTATGTAGTATCTAACACAAATTTGTGTCTGTCACATAGCACAGTGCACCAAAATAAAAGATTTATTCTGACTTGAAGTTCTATTTTGTCACTTAAAACTGAAGGCCTTCATCCTCTGATACTCTCATTATTAACAGACTAAGGGCTACTTGGCTGGAGCCAGGGCTATCCTTCAGTAACGTTTTCCAAAGTTGAGTCCTGCAGAACTCTTATGTCCACAGATCACAGTGTTGGGGTAGGGGGGAGATGGAGGAGAAAGGAATCCCATGGTCAAACAAATTCAGATTATAATACATAATGTCTTCCTCTTGAGAGCCATAGATTATGTGTGTGTAGGAGAGAACTGTTTAACTTATTTAAAGTGATTGGCCATGTAATTCTTTTTTCCCAGAATATCTTTGGTGCATCCAAAGTGNTACTTGGCTGGAGCCAGGGCTATCCTTCAGTAACGTTTTCCAAAGTTGAGTCCTGCAGAACTCTTATGTCCACAGATCACAGTGTTGGGGTAGGGGGGAGATGGAGGAGAAAGGAATCCCATGGTCAAACAAATTCAGATTATAATACATAATGTCTTCCTCTTGAGAGCCATAGATTATGTGTGTGTAGGAGAGAACTGTTTAACTTATTTAAAGTGATTGGCCATGTAATTCTTTTTTCCCAGAATATCTTTGGTGCATCCAAAGTTGTTTCAGAGAAAAAATAATCTATGAACCATTGCTTTTTTTTTTCCTTCTTTTTCTTGGCAGCGCCTCAAAGCTTGTGGGATTCTAGCTCCCCCACCAGGGATTGATTTGGGGCCACAGCAGCGAGAGCACATGGAATCCTAACCACTGAACCACCAAGAGAGTCCCAACCTCCCAATCCCTGCTTTACAGTAATGTCTGTTACAGTCACTGATGTTTCATTTTCTGTCACCCTGCAGAACTGCAGGTCACCATTCTCTTACGTGAAACATGAACCCTCTTAAGTCAGGAATTCTTTGGACAGCGTACAACTCTCTCCCTGAGGTATAAACACTCTGTTCTCATGCAACCTGCACCGAATGTGACAAATGAGGTGTTTTCTTGTATTTCTATTTGTATTATGTTACTTGGAACGTTTGCTTGAAAACTCTTTACACAGAACTGTTGTTGCCTGTCATGCTTCCTGCTTAGCTTTATTACTTTGTTTTAACTCAAGACTTTAGTCATCTGCCTAGAAAGTCACTCCTGGAAATCTCGTTCACTCTCAGTTGCAAATAGCATCTGTGTTCTGGAACTCCCAAACCTATCTCCTGTCTCTATCTCTTATATAAGTTCTAGTCTGGGGGAGGGGGAGGTAAATTAGGAATTTGAGATTAATATATACAGCAAAAAGAACCTAATGTATAGCATAGGGTACTATACTCAATACTCTGTAGTAACTAATAAAGGAAAAGAATCTCAAAAAAATAGACACACACACACACATATATGTATGTATAAATCACTTTGCTGTACACCTGAAACTAACACATTGTATATCAACTACACTCCAACTGAAAACAAAAAACAAACTCTAGTCCCATATAACTTAGCACCTTCAGTTTTTTCTTCAACCCAGCTTAACCAAAATTTTCTTAAATTATCATCTTTCCCTTAAGGGTAACTATGCATCACTGTGGAACCTGCTATGACACTTGAGCATTCACATCGACACACCCCAATTCAGAGAACTCATTTTATTGCTATTAGCTTCAAATAAATGAATTAAACCAAACCCAGTATCATTTCAGACCTGCAACAAAATTCACTGGATTGAAGCCCCTGCTTATGCTCATACTATGAGGAAGAGCTGACATTTAAGTCACGCCATGCTTTTGAGAACAGTACTGGAGGGCTTTCCGGCTGCATAAATTCAAGTCGGGATTTCAGAGTTAGCTTATTAGCATGTGGTGGAAAAACTACCCCATAAGATGGTGGGAAGAACAAATACCTCTTTTTACCAATGGATTAAAAAAAATATATTAATAGCTGGTGATGTTTTAAATGAGAGAATCTTCGTGGTTTCTCCTATTCCTAACTTGCATTCCATTCTTGCTCTGTCTTACCAGATGTGGGGTTCGGCTGTGGCTTCCCAGGCAACATCGACTCTGCTGACCGCTTTGGGTGCCCTCCTCGGCCTCAACTCCAGTCGGCCTCGATCATCGCAAACAGCTGGCTGAGCCTTTTCTTAACGTCAGGCTCTCTGCGGACACGGCAGGATTTCGTGTGCACTCGCACGTGTTCGGCCAGTTTCGACTTGTAAATGAAGCCCTTGCCGCAGTCCGCACAGGCGAACGGCCGGTCGGGCCGGTGGATGCGCTGGTGCCGGAGCATGTGGCCCCTTTCTCGGAAGTTTTTGTTGCACTCGGGGCAGCGGAAAGGCCTCTCCCCGGTGTGCAGGCCCTGGTGGCTGAGCAGCTGCGCCTTCAAGCGGAAGCGCTTGTCGCACTGTGGACACTGGAAGGGCTTCTCGCCTGTGTGCGTCCGGACGTGCTCCACGAGCTTGGACTGCTTGGCGAAGCCCTTGCCACATTCACAGGAGAAGGGCATCGGGCCGCCATGCAGCAGCTGGTGCGCCTTCAGGTCGGCCTTCACGCGGTAGCTCTTACCGCAGTCGGGGCACGGGAAGGGCCTCTCGCCGGTGTGCAGGCGCCGGTGGCTCCGCAGCTGCCCCTGGAGGCGGAAGCGGCGGCCGCAGTCCGTACAGCCGAAGGGCCGCTCGCCGCTGTGCACGCGGAAGTGCTCAGCCAGCTTGGAGGGCCGCGTGAAGCCCCGGCCGCACTCGGCGCACTGGAAGGGCCGCTCGCGGCTGTGCGTGCGCTCGTGCGCCTTCAGGATGCCCTTGAGGCGGAAGCTCTTGCCGCATTCGGCACAGCCGAAGGGCCGCTCGCCGCTGTGCACCCGCAGGTGCTCGCGCAGCTTGCACGGATGGGCGAAGCCGCGGCCGCACTCGCCACACGCCAGCGGCCTCTCACTTCCGTGCCGCAGCCCGTGGGCCCGCAGCGGGCTCCTCAGGCGAAAGCCCAGGCCGCACCCCGGGCCTGCGCGGGGCGGCTCGTGCGAGGGCGGCTGCCGGTGGAGCTGCAGCCGCCCGCATTGGCGGAAGGCCCGACCGCACTCGGCGCACCGGCAGCGCCGCTCCGCGCGGTGCACGTGGGAGTGGTCGGAGAGCCCGCCCCGCTGGGAGGGACGCCGGCGGCACGCGCCATAGGAGGGCGGCCTCTCCCCTCCGGGGCCAGGCTTGAGGGCCTCCGGCCCCCCAGCCCAGCGGCCACACTCCTGACCAGCCAGGTTCGGGCTCGGAGGGAGCTCGGCCCGCTCAGAGGCCGCCCCGGCGCCCTCTCTCGGGGAGACCGGCCTCTCCGCGCCCGGGGGCCCCCGGGAGGCGCTCTCGTCACAACCGGGGTACGGAGGCGGCCTTGGCGGCGTCCGGCGGCGGCCACACGTTTCCGCACTTTCGAGGCCCAGCGGGTGGCTCTCCTCAGCCGGGACCGCCAGGGGGCTAAGCAAGCTCGGCTTCCGGCGGAAACCCCGCCCACACCCCGGGCAGCGGAAGGCAGTCTGGCTCCGAGGCCGCTGTGCCTCAGGTGGTTTGCTGAGTTGCTTCCAGGCCTTCGAGTGGCTCCCCTGGTGCCGCTGTAAGAGGTTCTCATTGCAAAAGCTTTCCCCACAGAAGGCACAAGACTGCTGGAGGCCCTCCCCTGAGGCGGCTTTCTGGAAGCCTGGGAGACCCAGGGCCCTGGGGCTGGCGATTCTCTCTCTTGGGGTGGGCTCCCTGGAGCTGTGGTCCGCTGGGAGTAGAGCCCAAGTGTTCTGTCTCTCCGGGTTCACGAGGGCGACGGCTTGGTCAGGCCTGAAGGAAACATCTTCACTTTTTTCTGATAAGGGTTCACGGGAACGGTGGCTCTGCAGAGGATCTACTTGGAAATAGTAAAGAGCTTCTTCTGAACTCACAGCTTGCTGGTTTCCTGAAACTGAGAAGAAGATTCCGTCAGTGTCCCAGCCTATGTCATGGCTAAGGCTTTTGTGGCCAAAAGCGGTAACCTGCGGTGGCCCAGGAGCCCAACTTTCAGTGAACTAAACCCCACCTCCTTTCAGTGGCGGTCAATTTCATGACCAGGAGAATCATGAGCCCTAGTTTAGGACTAAACTGAACAGACCNAGAACGGTGGCTCTGCAGAGGATCTACTTGGAAATAGTAATGAGCTTCTTCTGAACTCACAGCTTGCTGGTTTCCTGAAACTCAGAAGTAGATTCCGTCAGTGTCCCAGCCTATGTCATGGCTAAGGTTTTGTGGCCAAAAGCGGTAACCTGCGGTGGCCCAGGAGCCCAACTTTCACTGAACTAAACCAGTGAAACTAAACCAGTGAACTAAACCCCACCTCCTTTCAGTGGCGGTCAATTTCATGACCAGGAGAATCATGAGCCCTAGTTTAGGACTAAACTGAACAGACCTATCTTAGAATACTATGGAAAAAAAGGACACTTAGGTCACAAGTGTAGGGCCTAGGCTCTGGCATCAGACTGGGTTCAAATCCAGTCTCTTCTCGGTGCTGCCTTTGTCAAGTTAATCTCCAGCTTCAGCTCCTTTTCCTGTTAGAAATGGAAACAGCAATACATAACTGTTATGAGGACTGTACGAATTCGTGTAAAGTGCTAAGTGTGGGCTTGGGATGCTGCAGGTACTCTGTAAATGTTCACCATTATTATGACCTGGGGACCACCAGTCTTGTCCCATTTGGATGTCCAGACATTCCTGATTCAAAAAATAATGACGGTAATGTTCCTGGCAGCATTAAGCCCTGGCTAACACTATGGTTGGGCTTCCCAAGTGGCTCAGTTGTAAAGAACCGGCTTACCAACAAAGGAGATGTAGGTTTTATCCCTGGGTAAGGATCTCCTTCCTGGAGAAGGAAATGACAACCCATTCTAGGGTTCTTGCTTAGAAAATCTCATGGATAGAGGAGCCTGGTGCGCTACAGTCCTCAGGGTCACAAAAACGTCAGACACAGCTTAGAGACTAAACACCACCACTCACTCCAGTAATCTTGCCTGGAAAATTTCATGGACAGAGGAGCCTTGTAGGCTACAGTCCATGGGGTCGCAAAGAGTCGGACACGACTGAGCGACTTCACTCACTCACTCATGGTTATATGTAATCCATGAGCTGTACTAAGACCAGCTGTTCCTCCCTCCTCACCTCTATTCCTATCAATCATGTAAAAATCAATCCTATCAATCAGTTCTTAGAAGAACTGATAACAGAGGTAAAAAGTGACATAATTTGTGAGTAAAACTCTTTACTCTCCTGAAAGAGGCAGCTAAAAAGTAAACTATTGACAAGATTTCTTGGAATGATGTTCCCATTTGACTTTCTCTTTCCTTACTCTCTTAAAGAATCTGCCTGCAATGCAGAAGACCCCAGTTCAATTCCTTGGTCAGGAAGATCCACTGGCAAAGGGACAGGCTACCCACTCCACTATTCTTGTGCTTCCCTCATGGCTCAGCTGGTAAAGAATCTGCTTGCAGTGCAGGAGACCTGGGTTCAGTCCCTGGGTTGGAAAAATCCCCTGGAGAAGGGAAAGGCTACCCACTCCAGTATTCTGGCCTGGAGAATTCCATGGACTGTATAGTCCATGGGGTCGCAAAGAGTCAGACACGACTGAGTGACTCACTTTTTCCTTGCTCTAATACTGACTGTTAAGAATCCAAAAATCTTAGACTTTCTTATCATGACACAAACAGAGGAGTTGCTGATTCCCCCTGCCTGAAGAATAGCGCCTATTTGCTGAACTGTTACCGTGTGGCCAGGTATCATTTTAACCATCTACATATATCAACTCATTTAATCCTATAATGTAGACACTTAAATCTTTATAGGTCAAGTGAAAGTTGCCGAGTCATGTCCGACTCTTTGTGACCCCATGGACTATACAGTCCATGGAATTCTCCAGGCCAGAATACTGGAGTGGGTAGCCATTCCCTTCTCCAGGGGATCTTCCCAACGCAAGGATCAAACCCTNGGACTATACAGTCCATGGAATTCTCCAGGCCAGAATACTGGAGTGGGTAGCCATTCCCTTCTCCAGGGGATCTTCCCAACGCAAGGATCAAACCCTGGTCTCCCACACTGCAGGCGGTTCTTCACCATCTGAGCCACCAGGAGAGGATGAATAACTTGCCCAAGTTACTTGGAAAAGGCAAGACCCAGACTCAGGATCCAGAACCCATAATCCTAGCTACTGCGCTTTACTGCTTTTCTCTGGAATATACCAGATGTTAAGCCTCAGTTGAGTCATACAGGAAAGCAACGCCAAAGAGCTGGAACTAAGAAACGTGAATGTAATGTCTTAAGGACAGAACCTTAAGAAATCATCTTAAAACTCACCTGAAAATGGCTGTCCCTCAATAACTGGATCAAAATGCACATCAGCAGCGGAGCAAATTATATTTCTTGATTCCTGTGATTCTCCCCATTTCTTAAAGAGCTCTCTCCCCTGCTCAATCCAGGATATTAGTTCTGGTTTGGGAAGTCCATTATCTGTACAAGAAAGTCAGACGGAGTAGTTTGATTTCCTTGAGCACTAAATTTAGAAGCACAGTAAATTGTTTTTAAATTTCCTAAATCTACTCCTGGTAAAATATATGACAAGAGATGTTTGAAAAATAAGAGTATCAGTTCAGTCGCTCAGTCGTGTCCGACTCTGCGACCCCATGAATCGCAGCACGCCAGGCCTCCCTGTTCATCACCATCTCCCGGAGTTCACTCAGACTCACGTCCATAGAGTCCGTGATGCCATCCAG
>SJYH01007068.1:101129-114224 GCA_006408735.1 Sylvicapra grimmia
TTCAAATGCAAAAACGATACACAAATGATAAGAAGAACAAGAAGAAGTGAGTTATATTAGAAGTGCCAGAATTATATTAGAAACTAAATAAATACCTTTTGAATGGATTAATAAATGATAATGGCTGACACTCTTCAAATATTAAATACGTGGCTGGCATAGTGCTAAGGACTGTCTTAAGGACAGCTTTGTTGAAATATAACTCATATATTTACAACTCACCCATTGAAACTGCACAGTTCTCAGTTTTTAGTTTCGTAACTCTGTGCGGCCATCGCCACAGTCAATCTCAGAACATTTTTATCACTGCAGAAGAAACGCTGTGCCCCTCCTCTCCCTCCAGCCCGGAGCAGCCGCTAATCTGCTTGCTGTCGGTCCAGATTTCTCTACTCTGCACATTCATATGAACGGCATGAGTGTGTGGTCTTTGTAACTGGTGTCTGTCACTCAGCATGATGTTTTCAAGGCTGGTCCAAGTTGTAGCATGTACCAGGACTTTATTTGTGCCATGCATCTCACAGCTAATCGCCACGGAAACCTCCATGGGGTTTCTGTTGTATTTCCACTGATCGTATGAACAGAATAAGCCTCACGATAATCAGGTGACTAGCCCAAGGTCACACAGGCAGGAACGGGAACCAGCACTCCCCAGCCGTTCTTCTGTCCTCGAGAAGCTTCTTTAGTCTTGGGCAGTTTGGGCCTTTGAGGTCCTTCTAGCGACCCATGCAGAGAAGGGTCTCAGGTGTCCCCTGTCGTCATCTGGGGCTGTCGTAGGAGAGTGCGGGCCCATAATGCTGCCCGGCCGAGCCTGCGTTCAGGAAATGGGTGGTGTGCTTTGTTTGGGGCCTGCTTTGAGGCACAGACTGCTGTGAGGAGAACTGAAATAGAGAACTAAACCTGTGGTGGATTCCTCTCAGGATTAAGGTTTTCCCTGGGCATTGAAAGTGAACACACTCGGGGGACAGAGGCGACCGCTTTGCTCTCAAGGTTCTGAGGAGGGCAGGCTGACGCGAAGCAGAGGATTCCCGCTGGCACCTCTTCCCAAAGCCCGAGCCGCCCACTTGCCCTCAGCTCCTACAGCCCTCACTCAGCACAGGGAAGCCTGTTAACTTGTGCAGATCTCCCTCGATGTGTGTGCATGTGAGTGTGCTCCGCCCTTTTATGGCATCCGGATGATTTACACCTTGGTTCTCATGCGTGAGAATACTAGGTTAAAAAAGGCTGAGAAAACAGTGGCGTCTGGCCTCTGCTGTGGTCAGTTCTGGGAGGGCCTGGGCTTCCCAGGTGGCGCTCGTGGTCAAGAACCCGCCTGCCAGTGCAGGAGACATAACAGACGTTGGTTCCATCCCTGGGTGGGGAAGACCCCTGGAGGAGGGCACAGCAGCCCACTCCAGTATTCTTGCTGGAGAATCCCATGGACAGAGGAGCCTGGCAGGCTGCAGTCCATGGGGTTGCAAAAAGTCAGACACGACTGAGCGGCTGAGCACGCACCACGCACAGGATGGGGGCCTGTAATACCTGGTCGATGTTACGTCTTTGAGTAACTAAGCAACTAAAGATCGAGGTGGTGGAGCAGTCCTAGAAGATCGTCATGGGCCTCAGAGGCAGAGGGTCTCCCAGCTCAGAAATCTCTGCCCCTCTGGAGGTGGTGGGTGTGGGGGACTGCTTCTTCCCTGGTCATACTGCCTGCACGGAACATCCGCGCCCACTAGGCTTGCGCTGTGATCTGCCACCCAGGGTCCTGTTCCTGTGGATACCCTCTAAAGCCCCAGATGATCTGCAGCAGTGGAGAAATATTTGTGCTCTTTCCCGCACTGACTGCTCAGTGCTCAGCAGCAGAAGGTTGAGCACTTTGTTAATTCAGCCAAGGCCCACCGGGCACCCTTCAGGGGCCAGCACCCCCCAGGCATGCTGGACAGGTCCATGAACTGAAGGTCCCCGTACTTGTGGAGCTGAATGCTCATGCTTCACGGCCCTTGCTTTATTCCTTTTAAAAAATATTCTGCTCTGTATGTATTTTTTAGGCATTTCACTGATAATTAGAATCTCCATCAGAGGACAAGTTGGGTAGGTTAAAAAAAATGGAATTCATTTTGCTATTTCAGTTCTATTAAAAAGAAATTATATGGAGTTGTGGTTTCACCTAATAGACAAAAGGCTGTTTTTACATTATGCTCATATTTCAATTATCTATGCTAACCCTTACGCCTATTTCCATGGATAATAGCTGGCTTCACTTCTGGAGCTTATGCTGAGTGGGTTTCATTTTCGTTTTGCTTCAATATCACTGTCAAAAAAAGAATTGGGAGATTTCCTCAACACATAAATAGAGAGGGAAAATATTTTGTAGTTCCTTTCTTCAGAAGGATGATCTGGATAAATTTGTACATATTTTATTTCTAGCCATCAACAGCACAGCACAACGCAAGCCACTTCAATTACTTCAGCAACAAGCTAGCAATGCAGCTTTATCATTTCAATCTTTCATCTTTTCTCTTTGACTTGATGTGCATTCTACGCAGTATATCAGCAAAATCTCATCAACCCCAGCCTCCGTTAGGCTAATAAATCTCAGTCACAAATTAATCTCGCACAGAATGAAAAAAGGAAGATCACAACAGGAAAAAGCTAATGGCCACCGTCAGTCACCACCGTCTTTCCCAAGATAAATACTCCCAAACCACGCCAAGAGAGTTTCGGATTCCTTGTGTGCTCAGTCACTAAGTTGGGTCTGATTCTTTGAGACCCGATGGACAGTAGCCCACCAGGCTCCTCTGTCCACGAGATTTCCCAGGCAAGAAGCCTGGAGTCAGTTGCCGTTTCCTTCTCTGGGGGAATCTTCCCGACGCAGGGATCGAACCTGTGTCTCCTGTGTCTCTTTCGTTGGCAGGTGGACGGTGTGCCCTGAGTGCCGCCTGGGAAATCCTAGATTCTGTAACCAGTGCCGCTGCTGCCACATCGGCTGTTGCTTTCCTTGCTTTGACTGCACGTTTCTGTGGGGGCCACGTGGCCTTTGGGTGATTGTTTATTCAACCAGTGAAGTCACTGGTGTCCCAATCACATGGTGAGAATTGTTCACACAGCTTCAGTGATGATTTTGTTCCCACTGAACTGGGATCTTTCACATCAGTCTTCCTTCAAATATAAGAGCTGGAGACATTTTCATCATTGGATGGAAGTTTCCCTGCAGACACCCAGCTGGACCCAGCGCCTACACCCACAACAGTGTTACTTCCTTCTTCCTCTTTCTTGAGTGGGAAGCTTGCTGATATAAAATGTCTCCAGGAGAGGACCTACCACATCATGTATAAAGAAATGAAAAGTCATATTTTGCAGTCATGGCAAACTACTAAATGTCAGAGGAAACAGAAAAAAAAAAAAGAGTGTGGACTGTTTCTCTTTTCTCAGTGTCCAAAGTCAATGTTATGAGACAATCTGCGAATGAAGACATTAAAATACAGCTTTGATTAGACCAAATGTGTTTTGTTAAACACAAATGATCTCTGTGGAGAGTTTTGCCAAATGAGTGTGGCACAAATGTCACCATCACCGAGGGAGCATGGTTACTTTTTAAATAAATCTTAAACCAGAGTCACCAAAATGTAAGTCTTATTTATAACACCTCTGCATTTCCACAAATTTTCAAATGGAGTTAGTTAGTCACCAGGTACTAAGAAGTTTGTCACTCCATGGGGAACAAGCCCTGAATAAACTTTAAAACATTGAAGAAATTTAGACACTAATTAAAGTTATATGATATTTGAGAGGCCAGACAGGTTTGTTAAAAATCTTTGAAGCTACTAATTAAGAATGAAAATCATTAAAATATAAACACATGGTGTTTTCTCTCCTTTTGGTTCAGTGCATGAAGACATCAGATTAAATTCTTTGCCTTGAGTATGTATTCAGGGTGAGCACCTGCAGTTAAATTTCCTGCCATTTATTTCTTCAGTTCTCCCATTAACTGTGAAAACCATTCAGAGGTGGCCCAAAGGAGATAGGGCGCTGGTGTTCTGGCCAGCCGTAGAGGTGACTAGAATGTTCCTGCTCACTGTTGCGTGGCTTTGTTCTCTGTCTCCGCCTCTCGTTTTCAATATCAATCCGAGGTAGACGGTGGCAGCTGGTTCTTTGTGCTCTCTTTGTTGTGGCCTCTTGGGTCCCTTCTTTAAACATAATGAACACTGAATCACGTGTCTGATTTTTCAGACACGTCAAGGGACAAGATAGCAACAGATATCTGGTAGGGCCGAAGAATGCCTGAGGAAAGCAACATTGCAAGATGCAGATGACTCCAAAGTCAACATAGAGACGATCATGGCGAGAGAGCTGCTGCTTCTCCAGGCTCACGGCCCTGATCCACTGGCCTCACTCCACAGCCATGAGCCTCTAGCTCCTGATCCACCGGCTTCAACCCACAGCCATGAGCTTCTAGCTTCTAATCCACTGGCCTCACTCCACAGCCATGAGCCTCTAGCTCCTGATCCACCGGCCTCACTCCACAGCCATGAGCCTCTAGCTCCTGATCCACTGGCCTCACTCCACAGCCATGAGCCTCTAGCTCCTGATCCACTGGCCTCACTCCACAGCCATGAGCCTCTAGCTCCTGATCCACTGGCCTCACCCCACAGCCATGAGCCTCTAGCTCCTGATCCACTGGCCTCACTCCACAGCCATGAGCCTCTAGCTCCTGATCCACTGGCCTCACTCCACAGCCATGAGCCTCTAGCTCCTGATCCACTGGCCTCACTCCACAGCCATGAGCCTCTAGCTCCTGATCCACTGGCCTCACTCCACAGCCATGAGCCTCTAGCTCCTGATCCACTGGCCTCACCCCACAGCCATGAGCCTCTAGCTCCTGATCCACTGGCCTCACTCCACAGCCATGAGCCTCTAGCTCCTGATCCACTGGCCTCACTCCACAGCCATGAGCCTCTAGCTCCTGATCCACTGGCCTCACTCCACAGCCATGAGCCTCTAGCTCCTGATCCACTGGCCTCACTCCACAGCCATGAGCCTCTAGCTCCTGATCCACTGGCCTCACCCCACAGCCATGAGCCTCTAGCTCCTGATCCACTGGCCTCACTCCACAGCCATGAGCCTCTAGCTCCTGATCCACTGGCCTCACTCCACAGCCATGAGCCTCTAGCTCCTGATCCACTGGCCTCACTCCACAGCCATGAGCCTCTAGCTCCTGATCCACTGGCCTCACTCCACAGCCATGAGCCTCTAGCTCCTGATCCACTGGCCTCACCCCACAGCCATGAGCCTCTAGCTCCTGATCCACTGGCCTCACTCCACAGCCATGAGCCTCTAGCTCCTGATCCACTGGCCTCACTCCACAGCCATGAGCCTCTAGCTCCTGATCCACTGGCCTCACTCCACAGCCATGAGCCTCTAGCTCCTGATCCACTGGCCTCACTCCACAGCCATGAGCCTCTAGCTCCTGATCCACTGGCCTCACCCCACAGCCATGAGCCTCTAGCTCCTGATCCACTGGCCTCACTCCACAGCCATGAGCCTCTAGCTCCTGATCCACTGGCCTCACTCCACAGCCATGAGCCTCTAGCTCCTGATCCACTGGCCTCACTCCACAGCCATGAGCCTCTAGCTCCTGATCCACTGGCCTCACTCCACAGCCATGAGCCTCTAGCTCCTGATCCACTGGCCTCACCCCACAGCCATGAGCCTCTAGCTCCTGATCCACTGGCCTCACTCCACAGCCATGAGCCTCTAGCTCCTGATCCACTGGCCTCACTCCACAGCCATGAGCCTCTAGCTCCTGATCCACTGGCCTCACTCCACAGCCATGAGCCTCTAGCTCCTGATCCACTGGCCTCACTCCACAGCCATGAGCCTCTAGCTCCTGATCCACTGGCCTCACCCCACAGCCATGAGCCTCTAGCTCCTGATCCACTGGCCTCACTCCACAGCCATGAGCCTCTAGCTCCTGATCCACTGGCCTCACTCCACAGCCATGAGCCTCTAGCTCCTGATCCACTGGCCTCACTCCACAGCCATGAGCCTCTAGCTCCTGATCCACTGGCCTCACTCCACAGCCATGAGCCTCTAGCTCCTGATCCACTGGCCTCACCCCACAGCCATGAGCCTCTAGCTCCTGATCCACTGGCCTCACTCCACAGCCATGAGCCTCTAGCTCCTGATCCACTGGCCTCACTCCACAGCCATGAGCCTCTAGCTCCTGATCCACTGGCCTCACTCCACAGCCATGAGCCTCTAGCTCCTGATCCACTGGCCTCACTCCACAGCCATGAGCCTCTAGCTCCTGATCCACTGGCCTCACCCCACAGCCATGAGCCTCTAGCTCCTGATCCACTGGCCTCACTCCACAGCCATGAGCCTCTAGCTCCTGATCCACTGGCCTCACTCCACAGCCATGAGCCTCTAGCTCCTGATCCACTGGCCTCACTCCACAGCCATGAGCCTCTAGCTCCTGATCCACTGGCCTCACTCCACAGCCATGAGCCTCTAGCTCCTGATCCACTGGCCTCACCCCACAGCCATGAGCCTCTAGCTCCTGATCCACTGGCCTCACTCCACAGCCATGAGCCTCTAGCTCCTGATCCACTGGCCTCACTCCACAGCCATGAGCCTCTAGCTCCTGATCCACTGGCCTCACTCCACAGCCATGAGCCTCTAGCTCCTGATCCACTGGCCTCACTCCACAGCCATGAGCCTCTAGCTCCTGATCCACTGGCCTCACCCCACAGCCATGAGCCTCTAGCTCCTGATCCACTGGCCTCACTCCACAGCCATGAGCCTCTAGCTCCTGATCCACTGGCCTCACTCCACAGCCATGAGCCTCTAGCTCCTGATCCACTGGCCTCACTCCACAGCCATGAGCCTCTAGCTCCTGATCCACTGGCCTCACTCCACAGCCATGAGCCTCTAGCTCCTGATCCACTGGCCTCACCCCACAGCCATGAGCCTCTAGCTCCTGATCCACTGGCCTCACTCCACAGCCATGAGCCTCTAGCTCCTGATCCACTGGCCTCACTCCACAGCCATGAGCCTCTAGCTCCTGATCCACTGGCCTCACTCCACAGCCATGAGCCTCTAGCTCCTGATCCACTGGCCTCACTCCACAGCCATGAGCCTCTAGCTCCTGATCCACTGGCCTCACCCCACAGCCATGAGCCTCTAGCTCCTGATCCACTGGCCTCACTCCACAGCCATGAGCCTCTAGCTCCTGATCCACTGGCCTCACTCCACAGCCATGAGCCTCTAGCTCCTGATCCACTGGCCTCACTCCACAGCCATGAGCCTCTAGCTCCTGATCCACTGGCCTCACTCCACAGCCATGAGCCTCTAGCTCCTGATCCACTGGCCTCACCCCACAGCCATGAGCCTCTAGCTCCTGATCCACTGGCCTCACTCCACAGCCATGAGCCTCTAGCTCCTGATCCACTGGCCTCACTCCACAGCCATGAGCCTCTAGCTCCTGATCCACTGGCCTCACTCCACAGCCATGAGCCTCTAGCTCCTGATCCACTGGCCTCACTCCACAGCCATGAGCCTCTAGCTCCTGATCCACTGGCCTCACCCCACAGCCATGAGCCTCTAGCTCCTGATCCACTGGCCTCACTCCACAGCCATGAGCCTCTAGCTCCTGATCCACTGGCCTCACTCCACAGCCATGAGCCTCTAGCTCCTGATCCACTGGCCTCACTCCACAGCCATGAGCCTCTAGCTCCTGATCCACTGGCCTCACTCCACAGCCATGAGCCTCTAGCTCCTGATCCACTGGCCTCACCCCACAGCCATGAGCCTCTAGCTCCTGATCCACTGGCCTCACTCCACAGCCATGAGCCTCTAGCTCCTGATCCACTGGCCTCACTCCACAGCCATGAGCCTCTAGCTCCTGATCCACTGGCCTCACTCCACAGCCATGAGCCTCTAGCTCCTGATCCACTGGCCTCACCCCACAGCCATGAGCCTCTAGCTCCTGATCCACTGGCCTCACTCCACAGCCATGAGCCTCTAGCTCCTGATCCACTGGCCTCACTCCACAGCCATGAGCCTCTAGCTCCTGATCCACTGGCCTCACTCCACAGCCATGAGCCTCTAGCTCCTGATCCACTGGCCTCACCCCACAGCCATGAGCCTCTAGCTCCTGATCCACTGGCCTCACTCCACAGCCATGAGCCTCTAGCTCCTGATCCACTGGCCTCACCCCACAGCCATGAGCCTCTAGCTCCTAATCCACTGGCCTCACTCCACAGCCATGAGCCTCTAGCTCCTGATCCACTGGCCTCACTCCACAGCCATGAGCCTCTAGCTCCTGATCCACTGGCCTCACCCCACAGCCATGAGCCTCTAGCTCCTAATCCACTGGCCTCACTCCACAGCCATGAGCCTCTAGCTCCTGATCCACTGGCCTCACTCCACAGCCATGAGCCTCTAGCTCCTGATCCACTGGCCTCACTCCACAGCCATGAGCCTCTAGCTCCTGATCCACTGGCCTCACTCCACAGCCATGAGCCTCTAGCTCCTGATCCACTGGCCTCACTCCACAGCCATGAGCCTCTAGCTCCTAATCCACTGGCCTCACTCCACAGCCATGAGCCTCTAGCTCCTGATCCACTGGCCTCACCCCACAGCCATGAGCCTCTAGCTCCTGATCCACTGGCCTCACTCCACAGCCATGAGCCTCTAGCTCCTGATCCACTGGCCTCACTCCACAGCCATGAGCCTCTAGCTCCTGATCCACTGGCCTCACTCCACAGCCCTGAGCCTCTAGCTCCTAATCCACTGGCTTCAACCCACAGCCATGAGCATCTAGCTCCTAACCCACTGGCCTGAACCCACAGCCATGAGCCTCTAGCTCCTGATTCACTGGCCTCACTCCACAGCCCTGAGCCTCTAGCTCCTAATCCACTGGCTTCAACCCACAGCCATGAGCCTCTAGCTCCTGATCCACTGGCCTGAACCCACAGCGATGAGCCTCTAGCTCCTGATCCACTGGCCTCACTCCACAGCCATGAGCGTCTAGCTCCACGGGATTTTTAAATTTATTTTTTGCTTTTTTCCTTTTTTTTTTTTTTTTGATTGGCTGTTTTCCTTTCAGTACTTTCAGAATTTGAGGTCTGAAATAATGAACGATCCAGGGATTTCTGTTGACAAAGCCTGAATTTCACAGTTTTCAGTGATCCCACCCTTGATCATAAACGAGGTACCTACCAGATGAAAGGCTTGCCTAACCCAGTAAAACACCTTTAGAGTTTCTCTTACATTTCTCCAGATTCCTCTCCTGCCCCTATGCGTTTATATCTCAACAGAACAAGGATACAGAAAACTTACCTACAGTGTTGATATCAATCCCCTATCATTATTCATTTAGGTTGTTTCAGATTCTTAGCTAAATATATATAATATCTCATTATAAATCTCCCAGGTGGTGCTAGTGGTAAAGACCCCAACTGCCAATACAGGAAACATAAGAGACACAGAATCCATCCCTGGGTCGGGAAGATCCCCTGGAGGACACGGCAGCCCCCTCCAGTGCTCTTACCCGGAGAATCCCATGGACAGAGGAGCCTGGCGGGCTACAGTCCATGGGGTTGCAGAGTTATACATGACTGGCGTGACTTAGGCTGCGCACATGTATAACTAATACCTGCTTACATAAATATAGGACAAATTTCTATAACTAACTAGGAAAATGAATAAAGGAGATAAGTATGCTTTATTTTATCAGTTTAGTTCAGTCACTCAGTCGTGTCCGACTCTTTGTGACCCTGTGGACTGTAGCACTCCAGGCTCCCTGTCCTTCGCTGTCTCCCAGAGTTTACCCAGACTCATCATGTCCATTCATTCAGTGATGCCATCCAACCATCTCATCCTCTGCTTTATTTTAACCATTCTGCCAAAAATTCCCTCCAGAAAATCTGTAGACATTCATTTACTCTTTAAACAGCAATATACAGAAATGTCTCTATAATATTTTTTGTTCTGAAAAAACCACCAAGAATTTAATAGAAAGAAGAGGAAGGGGATTGTGCCAAAGGAGCTCATTTTTCTCTATGAAGTTTTCAAGAATTCCTCAGTGAAATAATTTTTCTTTTAAAAGTTTCATTTTGGTTTATTTTTTATATTCCTTTCTCATCCTTCCTTTTTCTTTGGGACAACTTGAGGGCTTTTCCCAAGTCAGAAATAGCTGTTGTCAATAGTCTTCCAGGGTCGGTTAAGACTGTTAGTAAAAAGCAATTCTTAGGCACAAGTTCACGTGCACTGCCCCCCAGCGCCAGGAGTAGCTGGAAGGAAGCACCTGCGGGCCTTCGCTCTTGAACAGGGACTATCACACAATGGTTTAGACGTCGCCGAGTAGTAGCTGGGCTTCCCTGCTGGCGCAGATGGTGAAGGATCTGCCTGCAATGCAGGAGACCTGAGTTTGATCCCTGGGTCGAGAAGCTCCCCTGGAGGAGGAAAGGGCAACCCACCCAGTATTCTTGCCTGGGAAACCCCATGGACGGAGGAGCCTGGCTACAGTCCATGGGGTCACAAAGGGTCGGACATGACTGAGTGACTTTTTTTTTTTTGAGTGTTATTTGTATTCAGATTTAAGTGTGAAAAATCTCTCCGACCATTTCTAGTTTTCCCTCCCCTTAGCGCTGTATCCCGCTCAGGCACAGCGCTCTGAATCACCGACCCTCCAACACCGCCTGCGCTGCCGGCCCCAGGCCGAGCTGCTGGGTCCTCCTGCCTGCGCTGCCCTTGACGATGGCTTCTTCTGCTTCCTGCTGGCCTGTGGCCTCGGCTGGTGGTCTGGGTGGTAACGCCAGATGAAACCATGTCCCTTGCCCTAAATTCTCTGCCGAGTTTCCATGGCAATAGGATGGGATGCTCAGGAGGCCCTGCCAAGCCTGGCCCTGTCTGGTGCTGATCTCCGCTCCTCCTCTCTCCCCGGCCTGTCTTTCTGGCTCTCTCCCGTGTCGAGCTTATTCCTGTCTCAGGGTCTCTTCACTTACTCCTGTCCTGGCGTCTTCTCTCTGGATGCTTCTCTCCCAGCCCCTTACGTGGCTGCTACCTTCTCACCGTTCTGTTCTCAGCTCAAGTGTCGCTTCCTTGAAAGCCCTGCTCAGACTCCCTTGTCTGAAGCAGCGCCTGCGCTCACCACTCTCCACGTCACCTGCCCATTTCTGTTCCTCCTCAGAGCATTTATCAGGAACTGGACTTGTGTGACTGATTGCTCAGTTTCCATACCCTGCCTGCTTATTCCTCAGAGGGGTGTACACACTATAGTGCAGACATCTTGTCTACCATCTTCACCAGTGCTTGAAACAGAACTGATGCTCCTAACTATTTACTGAATTAATTGTCTTTGAAACCTCTCTCTCCCTTATCCCATCAGTTTCCTATCTGATTGATTTTTATTCCTAAATTGTTCTTGCCTCTGTCTGTTTTTTATTGTCCTTCTCTTTCAGTTGAACTTTGTGTCCTCTGTCCTGGGCTCTGGATGAGCTTCCTAACTCACCTCCCCGTATTCCTTTTTCTCTCCCTTCTATATATCATGGAAACGTCTTAAAAGACTATTTTGATCAGGGGCTTCCCTGGTGGCTCAGACAGTAAAGAATCTGCCTGCAGTGCGGGAGACTGGGGTTCGATACCTGGGTTGAGACGATCCCCAGGAGAAGGGAATGGCAGCCCACTCCAGCACTCTTGCCTGGAGAATCCCATGGGCAGAGGAGCCTGGCGGGCTACAGCCCACGGCGTCACAGAGTCGGACACAACTGGGCGGCCAATGGCTCACTTTCACTCTGGTCTTGTGGTTTTCAGGTTTAAAGCCTCCAGGAGGTTTTTCTAGCCTGAAAGCACCTTGGTGACCCATTTAAGTACCTTCCTTCACTGTGACTGTCCGGCGCACCAACTCTGGGAGTTGGTGATGGACAGGAAGGCCTAGCACACTGCAGTCCATGGGTCACAAAGAGCTGGACACGACTGAGCAACTGAACTGAATTGAACTGAGTGCACACACATCACTGATGCAATTTAGACTTGCTTTCCTCTGACTGCAGTAGTCAGCATACGACCCATGAACCCATTTCCCTGCAGTCCTTACTGTGAATGTGTAAGTGAATTTTTAAAGATCAAATTTCTTTCTTTTTGCTGGGTTCTGAAACTGGAGAAGGTGAGCTTCCTGAAAGACCAAGTTACCTGTCCTCCTGGTCATAGCCCATCGACAACAAGACAGAAAAAACAAATCCAGTACGTAAAAGACAGAAGTGATTGCAAGAGTAAGAAGAAAAGAGAGAAAAAGGGATGATCTCATTTGTGTGCTTGGATCCAGCCGTATCTGAATTTACCTCTGCCCTTTACTTAAGCAATTGGGAAGTCAATGAATTTCTAGCTTTTTAAAAATAGATTTCTCTCTTTGAGAAAACTACTTTGGTTCAGGTTTCCATCACTTTCAGTCAAGATTTGTGATTAACGTGATCTGTCTTTCAAGCCCTTTCAAGTTGATCAAGTCTTACTTGACCCCCTCACCTCTTCCGTCTACTCTCCCTGCTCTCAACGCCCTTCTGCACTTTGAACTTCTCCTCTCATTCCGTGCTTCTTCCTGCTTTCCTCTTCCTCTTTCATAGTTTTGACATTTATTTAAAAGTAACCATACAAATACCATCTTATGGTATTTCTGCTGTTAATCGTCTATGCTGTAGATTAGGAGGTCAAAATGCAGCTGCCTGTAGGGTTCAGGAATTTTATGTAAATGTGTGAATTAGGCCTGTGTAATATGATGAAGAGTGGTGACATGGTGATTGTGAGGTGTATGTCCTGCCTAATAGCATTCTGATTTAAAAATTTTAAAAACAGTATGTTGCCCAAATAAGGCAGGCTGGTTGAACCTAGTCAGGCAGTTAGTTTGCAACCTCTTTATTTATTTATAATCACTTACTTTTTGCTGTCTGATTTATCCACACATTTTTAGAACATTGAAACCAGGGGCCTTGTGTTGACGTATCTTTTATTTCCTGCAATGCCTTAAAATAGTAGCTGCTCGGTGCATGGGTCTTGGTGGGCTGATGGTGCTGGCCGTGCTGTAGTGTTTATTATCATGCCGGCCCCCCTACTCCCCGCCCC
>SJYH01007068.1:114722-125361 GCA_006408735.1 Sylvicapra grimmia
TTTTTTTTTTAAGAGAGCAAAAGAGTTTTCAAGTTCACAACATGTTTTTTCTATTCACATGATCGATCAGTCATCTCGTTGTAGCAGCGGGAGGGGACCTCACAAAGTCATGTATTCCAGTCCTTCTCCCGGTGCAGAGGTGCTTTTCATAACGCCATGGCAGATGCCTCCACTTGAGCATTTCCAGGGATTGGGAGGTCAGTCCCTTGTCGAGTAAGCTGTTTCCTTGTAGAGCATCACTAATCAGAAAGTCCTTTCTGATGGCTAGCCAAAATCAACACCCTTAAACTGTGGACTTAGTGTTTTTGGTTCTGTTTAACAAATATACAACATCTCCTTGTTGCAAACATGCATAGGTTTTCAAAATATTCAATAAAACAAATGAAAAGGTAGTAAAAGGAAGTTGTGCCACGTCAGACTTCCTTTATATTATCATGATTTCTTAAGAGATTCATGTAGGATGCATGGAACATGGACACAGTCACGATGAACTTCTAATTATGCGGTGTTCAGCTTCAGGAAGCACTTTCAGTACACAGAGTTGTATGATGCTTATAACTGTGAGCTGTGTGTTACTATCCTGATTCATGTACTCAATACCACCATCACCTCAGGTTTCTGAAAAAGGCAGTAACTTCTGCAAGTCTGCCCTCCACAAGGCGGGAGCAGCTCTGGGGTCGGCCTTTCTGAATCTCTGCCTATTTCTTCTCCTGTCTCTGTAAACCCTCTTAGCTGGATGTCCAGGAGGCACTACGCTGTGCCTTGCAAGTATCTCCTGTTGGGTCTTTTTCAGTTTGTTCTGCTTTTATTAGATTTTATACCAATTGACATTTTCATAAAAGCTCATTTTCCTTTATTTTCAATAGCTCTAAATAATCTCTGTGTTTACCCAAGGTCTTTCAGTTCTTTGGAAATAATTTAATAATTGGTACAGAAAATATTATAAGATAGATTATGATGTGGGATGATATGATAAAATGCTTCTTAGTTTTAACTTTTGTTTAACCCAGTCTTTTACTGATTGCATTACCCACTGTTTCTACAGCTGGGGAGTTGGTACCAACATTCTGGACTGCCCAGTAAGCTGCAGATATCTGAGGGGAGGCTTCACCTGGAGGACTTGTTCTATCCCCACAGACAAATTAGGGCCCTTATTGCCATAGTCACTTTTGATAAAAAGGGGTACAGCCACTTTTACGTAGGCGATACTATGGAACGTCTGGTATGAGTTTTTCCCTGATACGTAAAATGTTGGGCTGAACAGTGGAAGCAGAAATGACTTGAATCTCAGTTCACCCCACGGATAGTTCACCTAACTAATAACGGCTGTTCTTAGCTTAGATGGTGCTTGTTGCGGCCCCCACAGAGGAGGGTGTACCTTCCCTTCATCCCAAATTTGGTTCGGGTGTTGAAACTGATGATGCCACACCTGCACCCAGAGGGTATGGAAAGGTCTGTGACTCACATATTGAGGCCCATGCTCTCTGGGGAGAGCAAGGGAGGTTGCAAGCAAGTCTGAAAATGGGGTGAAAGAATAGGGGAAGGAGGCTGGCTTGGAATTGTGTTCGGGGGCTGGGGTTGGGATGAAGGTTCCCTCCTGTGGGCTGGGGCTTGCATGTTTGAACTTTGGTTGGCACCTGAGAGGGAGCCCCCAGGCTTTCCTGCCAGCTTACCTGGGTGTGTGTAGAGCAGAAGCAGAAGAAGGACTAGGGGGGCTTAAAGCTCTGCAGCCAAATATCACAAATGGGTTGAGCTCTGTATTAGAGCTGACGTGCTTTTAGGCGGAATTGGACTCTTCTGGGCAGATGCACTGTACCCAGGGTGAGGCGCTCGCAGACCTCCCATTAATTGCCTCCTTTTTTCTTTTTACCGTCCTTCTCCTCTGCCCTATGGGATCCTCCCTGTAGTCCAACCTCAACAGCAGATGTAGTAGTTAAACTCTTGACTCTTGTTTCTCTTTTGTTTATTTATGTGTGTGCGCTAAGTTGCTTCAGTCGAGTCCAGTTCTTTGTGACCCCATGGACGGTAGCCCGCCAGGCTCCTCTGTCCATGGGATTGTCCAGGCAAGAAGACTGGAGTGGGCTGCTGTTTCCTACTCCAGAGGATCTTCCTGACTCAGGGATCAAAACTGTGTTACCTGCAGCCCCTGCATTGGCAGGCAGGTTCTTTACCATTAGCACCACCTGGGAAGTCCTTTATTTATATTCCTGTTTAAACAGATACGTTTGTACTGTGTGTGTGTGTGTGTGTGTGTGCACAGATTGGAGGGAATTCAGTTTCCCTTTGGGGTTGGGAGTGTGTGTTGACCTGTGGCATCATGGCAGTGAGTTGTAAAGGATGAATGAACAGAACAGGTCCCCTGCTGGAGGAAGGGAAAGTGCAGAGATAGCAGGAAGAATGAGAACACTTTGCTCCTTTTTCATTTTACAATTACGGCGTTAACATGATCATCGACCATGGCTGAGCTCCTCAGGGATGCGGTGTGTAGACTGAGCGTCGAATGGAATGGAGTCAGTTTTGGGACTCTCATGCAATTGAAAAGAGCATCATTCCCAATAAGTATGTTCTGTACAGATACAGCTCAGAATCAAATGCCTTCTAAACTTATAAATTTCAGAAACTGTGAAGGAGATATTAAAGGAGAATTTGATCTGTACAGGGGCTTCCCAGGTGGCTCAGTGGTAAAGAATCTGCCTGCCAATACAGGAGACTCAGAAAATGAGGGCTCGATCCCTGGGTTGGGAAGATTCCCTGGAGGAGGAAATGGCAACCTGCTCTCGTACTCTTGCCTGGAAAATCCCATGGACAGAGGAGCCTGGCGGCTGCAGTCCATGAGGTCACAGAGAGTCAGAGACGACTTAGCAACTGAGCACATAGGCATGACTTGTACAGAAATTATCCGATCCTAGGTTTTCAATAGTTTTTTTTTTTTTAGACAGATTGCTGTTTTCTGTTGTTGCTTTTTGCTTGCTTAATTTCAAGTTTCATGTGTATCTCATGAAAAAAAACCCTGGATAAATGTTGGGCAAAGAAGCTACTTCTCACTCATTCCTTAGAGTCAAAAATTATTAAAAATAGAAAAAAAATGTTGAGACAGATTATCCAAGTGATTAAAGGCATTTAAAATGAAAGCTTAGCACAATCTTACTAATGATTTGAGAATAGTAAAATTAGAATCTGTCAGGTGCCAGGTGTGTCAACACAGCAGATCACACAATTAGGCAAAATCTCAGGTAAAATTAACTCCACTTCAACTAATTCATACATAAATTTAATGTATCTATGTGCTGGGCTTAGAGATGGATTGCAGATGGATTGCAGAGCTGGATTGCGCCAGCTTCAGAAGTACCCAAGACATCCTGCTTTGCTTGAAGATTCAAGACAAGCCCTTGGTTGACTGTTGTTCCTTTCGCAAAGACTATGTGCCAACATTATCATTCTTGCTGGTGTAAACACAAAATGTGAGAGTCTCTATTACAGCGCATTTTCACCATGATATTTTAAAACCACTCCTGTGTTTTTACTTAGCATTTGTATAATGCTTTCTGCTGGGAGAACACTTTGAAATTTCCCTTGTCAATAATCTCTCAAGCAACTCAATGAGATAGGTTGGTACTCCTGGCACCATCTCACACCTGGGGAAACAAAAGCAGAAGGAGGTTATTGGACCTGAACCAGATCATAATATTTGAATACAAGAATGAGAACTAATAGCTCTGGAGTTTCCAGTCTGTTGTTCAGCCAGCTGGCTTATGTTCCTCCAAGTCTTGTTACTTGTGTGAACTCAAGAGAACTGTGAGGGCCTTGAAAGGTACATTTTTAATAGAAAGCAAAGCAGAATCACTTGAGCTCAGCACTCTCTCAAGAGAAGTACTCTTCTATTGATTACCTACTGTAGAGTCACTTCCCCCCTTCACTCCTTTTTTATATTTTCCCATATGTAACACAGAAGAAAAACATCTATGGGAAATGAGCCAGATGTTTCAGCTGAAAAAAAAAAAAAACCAACTTCTGAAATATCTCTGGAAGGCCTTCATTCTGACAGCTCAAAGTATTAGATTTGGGAGGAAGACAGCCAGGAAAGAATTTCTTCAAACTTGGAAGCATTCAGAGAAAAGACTAAGCAGAGGTGATGAGAAATACTCAAGGGAGAATGTTTCTGTGGTGCAGAAGTTGGTATGGTTAGAGCATCAGGAATATTGGGATCAGATAATGCAAATAATTTACACAACTTTTTCACAGATACAAATTAGAAGCTTTATTAGGAAATCAAATGTCCATAATAGAACATTTTTAGCTGCTTGGCAAAAAGCCTTGGCTGAACAAAAGGAATTCAGATGCATTTGGTGACAGCTGATGTGGAATAACTTTTTATAGCACATGTTCTATCATGTGATGCAGTTTGTGAATTTTCTCAGAAAAAAGTGACAGTCAACAGAGGCCTGTGTTTGTGGGTTTAATCTGTAAAAATAAAAGAACAAGGTTCCATGAAAGATGAAATTGACAACTTATCAACATTCAAAATAGAAACAAGTTTCAGTGTTCTTTTAAGGAGAATGAATGAACTAGAGAATTGTTCACCATAAATTTCCAAACTTATGGTACAGAATTTAGAAAATTAAAAATGTAGTTTTATATTATTTGCTGCCAGGGTTAGAAAGTAGTTCTAAAGAGATTCCCAGGAAGCTATAAGGCAGTCTAAAGACTTCTCAGTGCAGATGGTGATTGCAGTCATGAAATTAAAAGACGCTTACTCCTTGGAAGAAAAGTTATGACCAACCTAGATAGCATATTCAAAAGCAGACACATTACTTTGCCAACTAAGTTCCGTCTAGTCAAGGCTATGGTTTTTCCTGTGGTTATGTATGGATGTGAGAGTTGGACTGTGAAGAAGGCTGAGCACTGAAGAATTGATGCTTTTGAACTGTGGTGTTGGAGAAGACTCTTGAGAGTCCCTTGGACTGAAAGGAGATCCAACCAGTCCATTCTGAAGATCAACCCTGGGATTTCTTTGGAAGGAATGATGCTAAAGCTGAAACTCCAGTGCTTTGGCCACCTCATGCGAAGAATTGACTCATTGGAAAAGACTCTGATGCTGGGAGGGATTGGGGGCAGGAGGAGAAAAGGACGACAGAGGATGAGATGGCTGGACGGCATCACTGACTCGATGGACGTGAGTCTGAGTGAACTCTAGGAGTTGGTGATGGACAGGGAGGCCTGGCGTGCTGCGATTCCTGGGGTTGCAAAGAGTCGGACATGACTGAGCGACTGAACTGAACTGAACTGAAAGACTTCTAGGTGAAATGAAAGTCTTTCTACATTTTCTTTCAAGATTCTTAACTGCAGTAGAAGACTTTCTACATATTCAACTTCTTCTTGTCTTGAATTATCTATTATTTTTTAGGATGTCTGCGTGCTAAGTCACTTAAGTGGTGTCCGACTCTTTGTGACCCTGTGGACTGTAGTCCACCAGGCTCCTCTGTCCAGTGGGGTTCTCCAGGCAAGAATACAAGAGTGGGTTGCCATGCCTTCCTCCAGGGGATCTTCCCAACCCAAGGCTCAAACCCCATCTCTTATATCTCCTTGACTGGCAGACGAGTTCTTTACCACTAGCACCACCTGGGAAGCCCAAGGGTTGGCTCATATTCTGCCTCCTCTGTGTAGCCTTTATTCCCTACTTACTCCATCCTTGAGAGGCCCCAAGACCACTCTTGAGCTTCATGCTTCACTAGAAGGACTTACAAAGATCAGAATAAGTGATTATACTCACAGTTGTAGCTTACTACAGTGAAAGGAGGCAGATTAAAATAAACAAAGGAAAAAACACACGTAACAGAAACCCAGAAGAAACCAGAGGCACGCTTCCAGGAGCCTGTCCCAGGGACCATGGACGTGTGACCACACGTGAAAGGTGTACCCACAAGAGAAGTACCCCTGAGCCTTCGTGTCCAGAGTTTTGATTGAAGTTTAGTACACAGGCATGACTGACCTTAACTACTTGGACTCCAGCCTCCCAGAGCAAAAATAGGCATTCACTGTAAAGCGCACTGTTACTATAACTATCTGATCAAACTGGTACTGAGTTGCTCAAGCTTTCAGGCATCCAAGAGCACTCTTATAAGGCAGAATAATGCAAGATCTCAGAACTTAGTTCCCAGGAGCTGGCCAAGGGCCAATCTTGAAGTAGGCATTTCTTAGGAATGTGCAGGGTTTGAGCAACCCAGGTCTGCTGAATTATCTCTTTCCCACAAATTTCAGACCCATAGCATTGACTTAGGATCTGTTCATAAACTAGTCATATTTTTCTCAGCATCTACATTTAGATAGCATTTATGTAACAGATATAGCAATCATTGTTAGCATAAATATACCTAACATTTGGAGGATCCAGTGTGGGTTGGGACACTTAAAGAAACAACCAATTCATCCTGTGTAGGCATGACATACATTTTCATATATTTGTACTAATCTGGTTACTTGAACCTTGTAATAAACTTGTGCAAAACTAGTCAGCAGAGAAATCAGCTGAGGCTTAGCTAAATCCAACTCTTCCCCAGGCTAGTCGCTTTCAATCAGTATTACATTCTGAAGAGGATTTAACTCCATCTTCCAAAATATTTGATCATCAGGGTGATAATTACATAGTATTCTTGCCTGGGAAATCCCACGGACAGTGGAGCCTGGTGGGCTACAGTCCATGGGGTCGCAAAGAGTCAGACATGACTTAGCGACAAAACAACAATATACTTTATTTACATAAGACAGTTGAATCTTCCTGATAATGCCAGTGTTATACCATATTGCATTATGGTCATGGTAGAATTTAGGTTTATTACAGAAGTCGGTAAGAACTACTGAGTTATTTTCTACTTCTTTCCAACAGACTGACCTTTGCCCATTTATCCGATATTATCATATATAGGGATCATTAGAACTGGCCATTATTTGGGTCCTTCTGTGCTCCAAGTCAGCTGGGGACAAAGCCAGTTACCTCACCTTTGTTCAAAATCATGAGTTGAGACAAGTTTCCACCATCTGTTCTTGTGTCACTGAACTCACCCCTGCTCCTGTGGAGAGAATATGAGTGTTACTCAGAACAGTTCCCGTCCCTGCTGACTGGACCCTGGGGTAGGTCTTATCCTGATCTGCTCCTGGGGTGAGAGCAGTGTGCGTGCATCCGTGTCAACTGCAGCTGCCCCAGAGAACGTCCATAGTTCTGAAGATACGTAATATCCCATAAGAGTACCCCTTAAAATCTCAGCAGCTGGATGGAGGGCCATCATCTCAAGATTATCTCAAGGCTACTCCGGCCCCAGTCTATATTGAAATAAAGTCCAGAGGGGCTGGTGGGTCAAGACACCAGCTGCGTTTCAGTGCTGCATCCTAGCATTGGCCAGCATTATTGGTGAGTCAGCCGGACCCCTTTCACTAAAGTCTTGTCATCTTCAGGCTGATTCCCATCCCTTGCCCTCCTCATGGGAGAGAATGCGTCCATATTTCTCCTCTGAAT
Organism: Sylvicapra grimmia; assembly: GCA_006408735.1. NCBI lineage: Eukaryota > Metazoa > Chordata > Mammalia > Artiodactyla > Bovidae > Sylvicapra > Sylvicapra grimmia. Next base: position 122,233 of record SJYH01007068.1, read on the forward strand.
AGTGCTCCCCTCAGCTTGTCCTAGGATGTCTAGACTGACACCTATCTCCCTCCTGTCTCGTGAGCTAGTTTTGTTTAACTCAAAATGTGCGCTGCTGCCATTATCACTAATGACCCGAGTGCTGCAGTTTAGGCACTAAGTCACGGACAGCTCCTTTGCAGCTCCATGGACTGTAGCCCACCAGGCTCCTCTGTGCATGAGATTTCCCAGGCAAGAAGAGTGGAGTGCGCTGCCATTTCACTCTCCAGGGGATCTTCCCGATCCAGGGATCAAACCTGCATCTTCTGCTTGGCAGGTGGATGCTTTGCTGCTGAGCCACCAGGGGAGAAATGGCCTGAGTGAAGTTTCTGTTTTGTATCCAAAAACGTTAGGTTTCTCCCCCTAGGGCTAGATGAGTGGTACGGCTGGCGGAGGCCACGAAGCCCCCCAGCCCTCCTCCTTCCAGGGGTGCACTGCTCCCCGGGGGAGTCTGGCCTTGCTGTATGGAGCCTGCTGCTCTAGTCTCACCAGAAACCCCCTTTTTTTTTTTTCCCCTATCCTATTGAATAGCTTTCCACCTTCAAAAATAAGAGTAACGTGTGCTTGTACACAGCTCACTGTGGCATGTCAGGCAGGCAGCTTCTGTTTTGTTGTTACGGGTTGTTGCCACCCTTCAAAATTTCCCAGATGAGGGGATCCGTGTGTCTCTATGTTCAAATATGCCCAGGCTCCAGAGAGTGNGAGCAAAAATAGGCATTCACTGTAAAGCGCACTGTTACTATAACTATCTGATCAAACTGGTACTGAGTTGCTCAAGCTTTCAGGCATCCAAGAGCACTCTTATAAGGCAGAATAATGCAAGATCTCAGAACTTAGTTCCCAGGAGCTGGCCAAGGGCCAATCTTGAAGTAGGCATTTCTTAGGAATGTGCAGGGTTTGAGCAACCCAGGTCTGCTGAATTATCTCTTTCCCACAAATTTCAGACCCATAGCATTGACTTAGGATCTGTTCATAAACTAGTCATATTTTTCTCAGCATCTACATTTAGATAGCATTTATGTAACAGATATAGCAATCATTGTTAGCATAAATATACCTAACATTTGGAGGATCCAGTGTGGGTTGGGACACTTAAAGAAACAACCAATTCATCCTGTGTAGGCATGACATACATTTTCATATATTTGTACTAATCTGGTTACTTGAACCTTGTAATAAACTTGTGCAAAACTAGTCAGCAGAGAAATCAGCTGAGGCTTAGCTAAATCCAACTCTTCCCCAGGCTAGTCGCTTTCAATCAGTATTACATTCTGAAGAGGATTTAACTCCATCTTCCAAAATATTTGATCATCAGGGTGATAATTACATAGTATTCTTGCCTGGGAAATCCCACGGACAGTGGAGCCTGGTGGGCTACAGTCCATGGGGTCGCAAAGAGTCAGACATGACTTAGCGACAAAACAACAATATACTTTATTTACATAAGACAGTTGAATCTTCCTGATAATGCCAGTGTTATACCATATTGCATTATGGTCATGGTAGAATTTAGGTTTATTACAGAAGTCGGTAAGAACTACTGAGTTATTTTCTACTTCTTTCCAACAGACTGACCTTTGCCCATTTATCCGATATTATCATATATAGGGATCATTAGAACTGGCCATTATTTGGGTCCTTCTGTGCTCCAAGTCAGCTGGGGACAAAGCCAGTTACCTCACCTTTGTTCAAAATCATGAGTTGAGACAAGTTTCCACCATCTGTTCTTGTGTCACTGAACTCACCCCTGCTCCTGTGGAGAGAATATGAGTGTTACTCAGAACAGTTCCCGTCCCTGCTGACTGGACCCTGGGGTAGGTCTTATCCTGATCTGCTCCTGGGGTGAGAGCAGTGTGCGTGCATCCGTGTCAACTGCAGCTGCCCCAGAGAACGTCCATAGTTCTGAAGATACGTAATATCCCATAAGAGTACCCCTTAAAATCTCAGCAGCTGGATGGAGGGCCATCATCTCAAGATTATCTCAAGGCTACTCCGGCCCCAGTCTATATTGAAATAAAGTCCAGAGGGGCTGGTGGGTCAAGACACCAGCTGCGTTTCAGTGCTGCATCCTAGCATTGGCCAGCATTATTGGTGAGTCAGCCGGACCCCTTTCACTAAAGTCTTGTCATCTTCAGGCTGATTCCCATCCCTTGCCCTCCTCATGGGAGAGAATGCGTCCATATTTCTCCTCTGAATAGTGCTCCCCTCAGCTTGTCCTAGGATGTCTAGACTGACACCTATCTCCCTCCTGTCTCGTGAGCTAGTTTTGTTTAACTCAAAATGTGCGCTGCTGCCATTATCACTAATGACCCGAGTGCTGCAGTTTAGGCACTAAGTCACGGCCAGCTCCTTTGCAGCTCCATGGACTGTAGCCCACCAGGCTCCTCTGTGCATGAGATTTCCCAGGCAAGAAGAGTGGAGTGCGCTGCCATTTCACTCTCCAGGGGATCTTCCCGATCCAGGGATCAAACCTGCATCTTCTGCTTGGCAGGTGGATGCTTTGCTGCTGAGCCACCAGGGGAGAAATGGCCTGAGTGAAGTTTCTGTTTTGTATCCAAAAACGTTAGGTTTCTCCCCCTAGGGCTAGATGAGTGGTACGGCTGGCGGAGGCCACGAAGCCCCCCAGCCCTCCTCCTTCCAGGGGTGCACTGCTCCCCGGGGGAGTCTGGCCTTGCTGTATGGAGCCTGCTGCTCTAGTCTCACCAGAAACCCCCTTTTTTTTTTTTCCCCTATCCTATTGAATAGCTTTCCACCTTCAAAAATAAGAGTAACGTGTGCTTGTACACAGCTCACTGTGGCATGTCAGGCAGGCAGCTTCTGTTTTGTTGTTACGGGTTGTTGCCACCCTTCAAAATTTCCCAGATGAGGGGATCCGTGTGTCTCTATGTTCAAATATGCCCAGGCTCCAGAGAGTGTGTGCAGGTGTGTTCAATAACCCAGATGCTGCGTTCTGCTTTGATGGGAGAGCCGGGAGGGCTCCAAGTGTCCCGCTTGGCAGTGAGGGCTGGCTTCCCTCCCTCACCCCACCCCCTGGGTGTCTCCCTTGATCCCACCTGCTTTATTTTGGAGACATAGATGCACTTCCGTCTCTACTCTCGAGGCCACCACGCT
>SJYH01007068.1:125531-154975 GCA_006408735.1 Sylvicapra grimmia
CTGAACTCTCATAGGAAATGCTCCCACAGATTGGAACTGGGGTCAGGATCGCAGTCACAGCATCCCACTGACCTGATCCTGCAGAAGGACCTGCTTTTTACAGGACAGTTTCCATGAAAGAGATTTTTTTACATCTCATATCAAATTTGTTTATTCTGCAGATAGGGAGGGAGAGCTGAGAAACAAAATTTTGTGTTCTCTTTAACCTGGTTCTCAGATACTAACATTTAGCAAATTTGGACACTATTACATTTGAAAAAAATGGAAAAGGGTCAAGAATAGCTTCTTTGGAGATTTCAGGTGGCAGAACTATCTCACATTTCCTCGCCTTGACTTCAGTGGCCGTATCACTTGGTATGCCTATTATGAAGTAATGTGTAAACCAATCCCTGAAGATAAACGGATTTGAGTCATTTTCATTTTTATAATTACAATTTTATAATTTCAAGGAAGGAAGTTCTGGATTCAGAGGTTTCAATCATGTCATCTTTTCTAATTTTACTTAGCAGCTCTATTTCTATAACTATATTAGTCAGAGATCTGTGTCTGAATCTAGGGATTTTTCCCACTGAGGCTAGATTATATGAAATTTTATCCCTTTTTTTTTTCAATACCAGTACATATTTTGGGTTGACATATCAATCACATTCTGTTTTTTTACAAGTTTAGTTACAATGAGAGTTGGCAGCAGTGTGAAGAAGTGACATTTAAATCCCTGAGCTTGGTTCATGGCTCCAGAAGTAGGGACTTAGAAAAATTCTCCAGTCGACTCAGGTGAAAACCATTTTTGTCCAAATGAAATATTATATAGTTCATTGATGGCCCCAAATAATAACTGCAATTTTCCCATTTGCTTTCAAGATGTTCTGTGAACAGTGTCTCAGCTCATCTTTTTCATGGTTGAAGAGTCCTAGAGAACAGTCATAGCATTTGTGACATGTTGCCAGGTGCTTAGATATTTTAATACATGAGAATGGACTCCTATGGTGCCATTAGACTCTGTATGAGCCTTTGGAGACTAGACATTGTGCCTTTTTTATTATTGTTGTTCTATTTCCGTACACACAGAGCCTGCCGTGCAGTACATATTTAAGAAAAGTGTGCTGACTGGGGTTAGATCCCCATCCCTGCCAGCGCCATGCTCCGTTCTGAGTGCCGTAGGTGCGTTAGGCCATTCACACAGCACAAGGCTCCTTACTGCTGCTCAGTTGCTGTAGTCGCGTCCGACTCTGTGCGACCCCATAGACGGCAGCCCGCCAGGCTCCCCCGTCCCTGGGGTGCTCCAGGCAAGAACACTGGAGCAGGTTGCCATTTCCTTCTCCAATGCATGAAAGTGAAAAGTGAACGTGAAGTCGCTCAGTCGTGTCCGACTCTTTGGGACCCCACGGACTGCAGCCTACCAGGCTCCTCCGTCCATGGGATTTTCCAGGCGAGAGTACTGGAGTGGGGTGCCATTGCCTTCTCCGCAAGGCTCTTTACGTAGGTACTATTATTATCTCCACTTTTTGGCTGGAGAAACCAAGGCATAGAGACTTAAGTAACTTCACCACGTAAGTGGTAGAACTGAGATTCAATCCCAGGTTCTGGTCTAGAAGTGCATGCTTACCCACACTCAACCTACTGCTGTTCCTAAGTTGGTACGTCAGGCGCTCTGTTAATGGTGGGGAACGACATCCTGTGTCTTCCTGGTGTACGCTGGTGAGGAGAGTCGGAATGGACAGAGTTCTCATTGTGAAATAGGCACTGGGGATGTAGCGTAGCACCTCATGGCTCTAGTTAGTAATACTGGATTGCATATTTGGAAGTCGCTAAGAGAGCAGGTCTTGGGCTTCCTTGGTGCCACTAGCAGTAAAGAACCCACCTGCTATGCAGGAGACCGAGTGAATTGTGGGCTTGATCCCTGGGTCAAGAAGGTCCCCAGCAGGAGGGCCTGCCAACCCACTCCAGTGTACTTGCCTGGAGAATCCCATGGACAGAGGAGCCTGGCGGGCTACAGACCACGGGGTCTCAAAGAGTTGGGCCTGACGGAAATGGGCACGCACACACAAGATCTTAGAAGTCCTTATTACAAGAAAAGTTATTTTTGTAACTCTGTGTGGTGATGGATGTTAACTTGGAAAAAAAAACATCTTTGGTAGATCTTTGGCAGATTAAGATTTTCTAAGGCAGGGTCTATTGTAAACAAGCTTTTTACCTACAGATATTTCACCCCAAAGTAAAGCTTTATACTGTTAGCGTGAGGCTTTAGAACCCATTCTTAATTTTTTGTTATGTTTTTCCTCACAGTTTTCACATTTAGAATGATGTGACATTTGGACCCATGTGCTGTGGAGTTATTGCTCTCTTACTATGTCACAGGATATCTTGTTGACCATAGAATCACACCAGGGCTAGCTGATTTGGGGAAGACCACTGCCAGAGGCCTAAGCAAAACCGCATGGCTGTGGACCACGAATGCAATTAATACATAATAAAAAGAAAACTGCATAGGATGGAATGACTGTCCACCCCTTTACTTTTCTGATGTTTAAGCATCAGCCACACCCAGAGATAATGCAGAAGTCCTCAGTGAAGTAGTTAACCCCGGTGGACCCAATTCATCCTTAAAATCTTTTGACATACGGGGTTTGAAGACTCCTCCATTCATAATTTCAGTGATATAGTCTTAAACAATTCAGAATGGCATTGTTATCTCTTTCAACTGCCATGAAAAAGCCAACTACCATAATCTGTCTCATCAATATGGTCAGCATTCGCCCATTCATTTACCATTCAGCAAATATATATCGAGAGCTCAGTCTCAATGCATAAATAATGGAAGCCAGAGCCGTATTGAGAAGTTATAGCTCTGCGATGAAAAAGCAGCTACTTCATTTTTAAGGCGTGCTTGTTATGATCCATAGAACTCTTTAGGAAATCACTTCGAGGCTCATATAACTATAGCTCTGAAACCTGCACAAAGACCATCCTTGCAAAATTCCTGTGTCTACTCCTCTAGGCCAAAGCCATTTTCTCTTTTGCTTCTCTGGTCATAATTGAATTGGCATATTTATACATGGGTGTATCATTAAGCCTAGGACAGTCTGGGTGGGGAACCAATCATGTTTAGTCAAGACTGCAAGTGCTTTGAAATGAAGAAGAACAAGAGAAGCAAAACAGTGAGAATGGAAAGCGGCACTTGGGGAAATGGACGACGCGTGAGCTGAAGGGAAGAGGAGGAAGGTGATTCCCGCCGAGGCTGTGCTCAAGGAGGAGGGTGGAGCGGGGGACGACAGCCCAGTCCCTTTCTTCCCCGTGCCATCCCGACCCCGGCCCCCAGCCCACTGCTTCAGATCGGGCAAGCTTTCTCCAACTTTGATGCCTGGAAATCTAAGAGATTTTTAGAGGCAGGACAAGTACATTCACAGTGAGGTTAGTTTTCATCTGAGAAGCACTGACCCGTGCTTGTGTTTTATTATTTATTTTAATGAGCTACTGAATGAAATCCTTTGACGAGTAACGGTACAGGTGAAATAATGCGCTTCCTGCGCATCCTTCCTTTAACCTCTTCTTCTCCAGATATGACGATGCCTAGTGTGCATGCCTGCGTGTGTGTCCCACATGCCTCCGTGTGGTACATGCCTGCGTGTGTGTCCCACATGCCTCCGTGTGGCTGTGTGATGCCTGCTCTGTGGGGAGGGGCAATACCTGCGGCTTCCTTTGTTGGCTTAATCTTCACTTGTGCTCTCTTCTTAGTTTCGCGATCAGTTGTGCTGAAAGCTCACGGCCAGTCCTGTCGCCTTTCTTTGTCCTGGTGTTGTCGGTTGGCTGCAGTTGCTTTCCTAGCCGCTTGCTTGAGAAGCACCGGTGAGCATCACACTCTTGCTGCTGTTCAGCCGCTAAGTCGTGTCCGACTCTCCGCAACCCCGTGGGCCGCAGCGCGCCAGGCTCCTCTGTCTAGTGACGGACATAGTTCTTGCATACCTGCATGCTTAAATGTTTGTCCGAAGCTACCACGAGTGGTTGAATCCTCGATTTGCACTTGCTTTTCTTGACTGTGTTTTCATGTTCCCCCACTCGTGGTCGAGACATGTGAGATCACTTTGTATTTTCCCTTTGTCAATTGCCTGGATGCACTAAGATCCTACCTTTAATACTCCAATAGCTTTACAGGATGTGTCTTTTTAACTATCCTGACAGGTACACGATGGGCCGTTTGATTCAGAGATTCAGGAAACTCTTCTTGAATCGTTTATCCTAATAGTCATTCTTTTGGATCGTTCCAGTGTTACTCTCCAGCATCTCCAATTCTGCATAGCTTGCATTTGCTTCGACTGCTTTCCATAACTGCTTTCCCTCTAACCCTCTGAAACTTTTGTTCCCTCTGTATTTTTTCACTCTATTATTTCTTAAATTCCTAGCAGTGTTTTCCACGGTGTGTATTTGCTCAGTGATTGTTGGTTGTTTCACCGATGGCTCTTCCCCTCCCTTCTACGTATTTCCCAAGTTCTCTCAGCTCACATTTTAATTTCTCCTGTTACCTAAGCAGTAACTCTCTTATCTGAGCTTTGCATTTCTGTTTTGAGATCTTTCTTCACGGAGGCGAAATTTTAGTTTGTGAGTGTGGTCATAAACAATGTTCTGCAGGCTGAGCGGTTTAGACGATGGAACTTTGCTTCCTCGTGTTGCTGGACTGAGCGGTTTAGACGATGGAACTTTGCTTCCTCGTGTTGCTGGACTGAGCGGTTTAGACGATGGAACTTTGCTTCCTCGTGTTGCTGGAGGTTGGAAGTCTGAGCTCCATGTGTTGACTTCTTCTGAAGCCTCCATCCTTGGCTTACGGATGGCTCTCCTCTCCCTCTGTCTTCATATGGCCTTTCCTCTGTGTCCTTATATCTTCCTGTAGGACATCATTCATACTGGACTAGGGCTCACTCCAGCGACCTAATTTAGCTTTACTGCTTTTACGTTCTTGTTACCTGATGTAGTAATATTCTGAGGGACTGGGGCTTAGATCTCATATGCATGAATTTAGTGTGGGGTGATGCAATTCAGCCCACAATAGGTGATTAAATTGTAATACTTTTTAAAATTTCTTGTTATATTAGTTATTTCCTTTTGGGGGTGCATTTTCTGGCTAGCATTCTTTAATGGTAAAACTTATTTTTTTTTCCTTTTTTTTTTTTACTAATTATATTTTCATATTGATTCTTTGGGAATTTCTTTATAGTGCTCATCGAATGAGTTGAATTTTCCTAAATTGTCTTTTTGTTCAGGATTTCTATGGGGAGGAGGGTGGCGATGGGTGGGAGTGAGTAGCTATGCCTGGTGGTCTTCCAAAGGCTCCTTTCTTCTCTCCCCATGGAGAGGGAATGCTTTCCACAACCACGGCTCCTGAAAGTGAGTCACTGAGGGGTCTTCCTCCTTGTTTCTTAAAGTGAAATAAAACCCACTTAGGAGACTTCATCTTGTCAGCTTTCTTACTTCTACTTCTCCACCTATTTTCAAACACCAGATATGTAGCCTTCGTGATTCAATGTTTTCACTTTCAGGAAGGTTTTTTTTTTCCCCAATACTTTATAAGATTTGTATCACTGGGCCTGTCAGCACTCTCAGTGTTTCCTCTGCCTGACATCCGGTGTAGCTTTTGTTTTATTTCTGCTAATTTTAGAAGGCTTTATGTATGTTTATGAGTCAATAGATTATGCATTTCTTTTATTCTTACTGAAAGTAGAGTTTTAAGTTGTTGGCTTTTTTTTTTTTTTTTTTTTTTTTTTCTNTCAGGAAGGTTTTTTTTTTCCCCAATACTTTATAAGATTTGTATCACTGGGCCTGTCAGCACTCTCAGTGTTTCCTCTGCCTGACATCCGGTGTAGCTTTTGTTTTATTTCTGCTAATTTTAGAAGGCTTTATGTATGTTTATGAGTCAATAGATTATGCATTTCTTTTATTCTTACTGAAAGTAGAGTTTTAAGTTGTTGGCTTTTTTTTTTTTTTTTTCTTGATTTTTAGGATGAGAAATGGAAAGGTAATTCTTACTCAGCCAAGTTTATGATGGAAGTCAACTAGTAATTTACTGAATGATTACTTCCTGCCAGACTCAGAGCTTACTGCTGCATATGCATTATATCCAACTTAATTCTTACCCGAGTGGTAAGAAACAGGATGATAAATATTATGGTTTAGCTCTTTTATCTCCATTCTCTCTCCCTTTCAGAGTGTTATATTGCTGCGAGAGCTGAGAAGTTATTCTTCATTTCTCAGACTTCCTCACAGCTCAGGTTTATGTGTGAACTGATGTGCCTCCACACTATTTGGAATCCAGAACTGGAGTCCACACACTGCTGCTGCTGCAGGGTCTGCAGGGGAGGCGTCTGCTGTTCTGCAACAGTGAGAGCAGGATGGCTGGAGAGAGGAGAGTGTGCCGTCCACTGTCTGATGATGAGTTTCCAAAGCCTACGGTTGTGGTAGCAGCTTTGGGTTTTTAGAACCTAGCTGAAGCGGCATGCAATTAGCAATTGGGACAGTAGCTTCCTGATTCTCTTGTTTCCGGATTGTGCTCTTGTGGCGGGCCAGTGGTGTGGGCTTGTCCTAGTGGTCCGGAGCACGCACCTTGATCCCTTCCTCCCCAGCTTTTGTAGACCCCTAGTTCCTGCACTAAGCATGCATCTGGCGGCACCAGCCATGGAGGTTCTGATATTTGAAACTGAACGATGACTGACAGATACTTTCATCTCCATCTTATAGAGAGGGGAAAACCACCTAACTAAGTGGAACTAGGATTTAATCCAAGTTTGTTTCATTCTATCATCTCTCAACTATCTATTAAGGTTGACTGATCACAGATGTCAAATATTTCTATAGGGTTTACTAAGCGCCAGATACTTTTTCAAGCACTTTAAATTTGTTGACTGAATAATTCTCACAACAATCCTTATAAGCCAAATATTTTTAAAAATATTATCTTTATTACACAAATAAGGGACTAGGAAACAGAAAGGTGGACGAACTTTCCCAGGGCCACATAGGTCTGCTCCAAAGTCCGAGTTCCCAGTGGCTTGGCTGCCTCCATCTCAAAAGCAAGGTTTGCCTTTATCTTACATTTTGAGGTTTCATTTTTTAAGTTACTTCTGTGATTTAGTTTTAACCCTGTGTACAGATAAACTGTGGAAAATTCTGAAAGAGATGGGAATACCAGACCACCTAACCTGCCTCTTGAGAAATCTGTATGCAGGTCAGGAAGCAACAGTTAGAACTGGACATGGAACAACAGACTGGTTCCAAATAGGAAAAGGAGTACGTCAAGGCTGTATATTGTCACCCTGCTTATTTAACTTATATGCAGAGTACATCATGAGAAANGAGAGATGGTGATGAACAGGGAGGCCTGGCGTGCTGCGATTCATGGGGTCGCAAAGAGTCGGACACGACTGAGTGACTGAACTGAACTGAACTGAACAGATGTTGGATGTTAGCTTTATTTTTTACAGATTCATCAATTTGGTCCTATTCAGCTTCTTCCTCCTAGAATGTTCTGAATAGCTCCTTAATATGTTGCCAATGCAATGGAAATGGTACTGTCACAGAATTATGGCATATCAGGATTGGAAGAAGATCTATTAATTATCTAGTTCAAGGACTTGAATTCTCTCTATGATGTTTTTGCCTATTTATCAGTTAGCCTGGGAGGTTGAGCGCTTCTCCAGACACCCATTTCATCTCCACCCAGGATCTAGCAGTAAAGTCTAACTAAAGTGAAAAGTGAAAGTATTAGTCACTCTGCATGTCTGCCTCTTTGTGGCCCCATGGACTGTAGCCCTCCAGGCTTCTCTGTCCATGGGATTCTCCAGGCAAGAATACTGGAGTGGGTTGCCATTTCCTTTGCCAAGGGATCTTCTTGACCCAGGGATCGAACCTGAGTTTCCTGCATTGCAGGCAGATTCTTCACTATCTGAGCCACCAGCGAAGCCTAACCAAGGCTGAACTAAGTCTGCATTGTTATGACCCCCATGCATGAACCTTGTAAATATATACCAGCTGTTGTATCTGTTTTAAAGCAAGGCTCTTCAGATATTCGAACAGAGTTCTTCCGGAAGATCCCTGGAATCTTCTCTTCTCTTTAGGTACCTATTTTCAGCCCCTTTGACACATTTTCAGGATTTCCACTGGGTTCAACATACAGATTGCTCTGAGTTTATTTGAACTAAATGCAGATTTAAAGTTGGATGTGATTGGAAATGAATGACCGAGGACTTCACCACTCTTGTCTTGGATGTTGTATCCTTTGAGGAGCGACCTTGTGTTACTGAATCACACTGAAAGCAGAGTCAGTTAAATGTCACCCTTCCCGACTCGTGCATCTGTTAGGATTGCCTCCTCCGTCCTAATTTCTCTGGGGCTGTCCCACATACTCTCTCTGCTCCAGCCACAGTGGCTTTCTCTCAGTCTGTCGCTGCGTCCTGGCCAACATGGGTAGGGCCTTTATGTAAGGGCTCCCTCTGCCAGGCTGGTCCGGTCTTCTTGTCTTGCTCCACTTCCCCTGGCTCGTCTGTTGTGATGCCTTCCCGTGTGATTTGCTTTGCAGCATGCCTTACAGTTTGCGTGTGTGCAGGGCCTCCTGTGGGCAGCCTGTCCTGATTTTCTGTTTGTTAGGTCTCCCTAAGACATGTCTCCAAGGCTCTGTGCTTCCACCTTCATGAACTTATTTCACTCGAAATTATTTTAAATATATAATTTTCACCCAGGATTTAGAGTTTCTGACCTTTTGGTTTGCCTTTCTGTTCTCAGTTCCTGTAGACATGCCGAGTCACTCAGTCACGTGTGACTCTGCGCGACCCTCAGGACTGCAGCCCGCCAGGCCCCTCTGTCCGTGGGACTCTCCAGGCAAATATCCTGGAGTGGGGTGCCAGGCGCTCCTCCAGGGCTCGTCCCGACCAGGAATTGAAATCACGTCTCTTTTGGCTCCTGCTTCAGCAGGCAGGCCCTTTACCACTAGTGCCCCCAGGGAAGCCCTCAGGTCCTGGCACAGGTTCAAAATACTTGTATTGACTAATTGATAATAAAGGGACATCAAATCATTTTCACTAAATATCGTATTGCTGGTTTTGACTCAGCTAGTCTACATTTGGGATTCATGTCTGTGTCACTGAAAATACTTGCCAATGTCACTAACAAATTTTGTTAGCATGTCATGCATGCTCTTCTCCAATTGATGGCTAGAATACTTTATCTTAATACTGGAGAGATCCCTTCAGGCTGATGTCAACCCTCTGAAATATGTCCATTCAGATAAGATTGAATTCACTTTGCCATATGACCGTTCAATTCACATTTCTTTAGTGTGTCTATATGATATCAAGATAGACATTAATTCCCTCTTTTGGATTCTGAAAAGAAAAAAAGCTAAATCCTACTACATCTCCCTGAAATATCTTGTCTTCTAAGCTCTAAAAAACGAGTCCAGCTTAACTCAGGAAGTGTGCAGCTGGCTTCTACTAACTGTGATTTCTTTGTCTAAATTCTCACTAATTTTAAATAGAATCTTGCTTAAGATTATGCTCTATAATATACATATGTATAATTTTTTCACAACCGTTTGAGAATGAGGAAGAATCACAAAGAACATTTTTCAATGATTATATGTTGATCACTCTCAAGACACTCATCATTAACGTGCTATCTAATATGTGATTCATGTTCAATTTTCCCCATCGTCACAGTGATGTTCCTCAGAGCAAGATCCAAACAAGGCGGACATGTTGCGTTTAGTTCTCGTGCCTCTTTAGACTTCTTTAATCCGGGGGTTTCCTTGCCTTTTGCACGTTTTGTGACCTTGAAAATTTTTGAAGAGTTCAATCCCTTTGTTTTTTGGACTGTTTTCATGATCAGATTCTGGTTAAACATTTTTGGTAGAAATACCACTTGGGGATGTGTCCTGCTCAGTGCATTGCATGAGGGGACACGCGATGTCCATTTGTCCCATTGTCGGTGATTTTAATTTGATCTGGTTAAGGTGGTGTCCACCGGGTTTCTCCTCTGTGAAGTAACTTTATCCATTTGTCCTTAAAAACTCCTTTGTGAAGTGATGTTTTGAAGTCTGCTCTTTTTTTTTTTTTGAAATGAGACCTTCATGTTCTCCACAATCTTTCTTTTTAGTGACGTTTCAGGAATGTTCACTTGTACTTTCCATGACAAAGTCGCTGGGTGCCTGTTGGAGGTCACTCCCTGGGGAGAGGAATATTGACTCCTGGGTATTCTCTAGCAAACTCTTTACCAAATCTGAAGCATCATTTCTCTCTTGCCAGTGTCTGTTCTGTGGTACCACTCTAAAGATCAGTCCCTCTGAAGATCCATCTCTTTTGTGGAGCAATTGTAAGCAACAGAGCCGAGCAGTCCTTTTCCCTTTGTTATATGTGAAAATCTCACCGTGGGCTCAGGCCTCTCTCCCTTTCTTGGTGTGTCCCATCCATCCCTTTCCACCGTTTTACCAATTGTTTCGTTGCCGCTGTCCTTTGCACACTTTCTTGAAAGACAGAATACAAAGCATTGCACTTTGATTATTAGATGCTATATTTGGAAATACGTGCTATGCTTACTCTCGCAAGCCTTATATTTTGCGCACTATCCTTCCATCGCTTGGGACCAAGGACAAAAGCACTATATTTATCGCTAATTCAGTAGTTTTTCTGGGAACTTGGCTTTGCCCTCTTTTACCCTTCTCTTCTGCCTTGCATTCAGAGTCCCCATTTTAACTGGAACTGCTTTTGCAAAGATCACCCAGCTCTCATTTTCTGCCGTATCTTACTAGACAGTTTATACATGTGCTCCTGTTGACCACTCTGTCTTTCTAAAATTTCTCTTTCCCTTGGTTTCCAGACAGGACACTCTTCTGTTCTCGGTAAGATAACTAACCATTTCTGCTACACTGTGGTTAAGTTTGGTCAACAGTTATTAAAGTAATAGTCTCTTAAAATTTTGGCATGAAATATATTATTGCATATATGTTTAAGTATTTTTTTGTTTTGCTTAATTGTGGAATTAATTTAATAGGACAAAAGCCCTCAAAAGGATTCATTAGAAATTCGGTATGATGTCAAAGAGAAATTGCACCAGAGTTAGCCAGGCAAGGAAGACTTTATTCTAGACTATTGCAGGAGGGGAGGAAGACTGAACTCAACTCTGCTGAAACAAAAAGTGGGAGGGTACATGTATAATATCATGTGAGAAACAAATTGCTGGTCTATCTATCCTGTATATAGCAGGATGCAGGATGCTTGGGGCTGGTGCACTGGGTTGACCCAGAGAGATGGTATGGGGAGGGAGGTGGGAGGGGGGTTCAGGATTGGGAACTCATGTACATCTGTGGTGGATTCATGTTGATGTATGGCAAAACCAATACAGTATTGTAAAATAAAATAAAATAAAATAAAAGTGAGAGGGTGTTTTAAACTCAGAGCTGAACTCCTGAAAAAGTCCTGGAGGACATCAGAGGGAAGTTTGGTCAGTGGGATTAGTCCACTGGTGTTGGCTAATTGTCTCTTGTTCAAATTAGGCTTCCCATCTCCCACAGAGACTAGGAGACAGGGGTGCTGTCTTTCTTAATGATGACATTTCAAAGGGATACCCTTCCCCCAGGTCCTTGAAAAAGAAATCCCCAGGTTATAAAACAGGCAGGAGGCTGAGAGAAGATTTATCTACATTTCAAAGGAGCAGAGAAAAAATTTGCATTTACAGTACAAGTTTTCTTAAAGTAAATGGTCTAAGAAAAGGGCGGTCAGGGGCCCAAAATTCAGGAAGAAGCCCTTCCGAGGTTTAGTCAGGCTAAGGGGCACGGCAAGGCCATTTTGATCAGTGCACAGTAATGGCTTCCAGCATATGTGCCAATGCAGAAATCATCGCTGACTCTGAGATTTGAAACAAGTTCCGGCTCACATCCAGAGGCCAAGATGGAAAAGTGAGCCGTCCACCTGAAGCGCATAATAAATGATGAGTTCAGCGGTGTGGACAGAGACAGGAGGTTTTGTGCTGGGAGGGCGGGAGGCGCCGGGGCTCCGAAATGCAGTTTGTAGTGATTTTGCTTGTGACCCACGAGAGGCTTTCATCTTGCCTCTCTGCATTCCATACACAAAGAAGGTATTTTTATATCTTCTAATTAATTTAGCTGTGAGTCCAGAGCCTTTGAGGCTGAGAAGAAGCCGTGATTCATCCCCACACTCCACACCCCCTGCTCCCTCGTCACTTCCCTGCTGTCATTTACGTGGAGTTTTAATATGACCCTCTTGCCTCGGTATCGGCTTTCCCGTGTTTAAATCCTGGTTTATGCTGTAAAGCTCTTGCATTGAGGATGCAGTTTTATTATTTTAGTTTTTGTTCAAATGACCTTGAAGTGTTCTGTAGAGAGTTAAAAGATGGTAAATATTTTAAGTGGTTTAGGACTTTTATGGTATTCTTTTATTTTTTCAAAGATTTGATCTTTATCCTTCTTTATAAATTTCTGAGTCTGATCTTACTCGACAAAATAGTTTATCTCCCTGTTTTTTGCTAATCTACCATCATCTTGAGCATCTGATGGGTGTGTAATTGCTCATTGTGTTAGTTTGGAGGCCCCCAAAACAGAGGCTATGCAATTTGGAAATATAATTTACTATTCCATGATTCTTCATTTCCACCCAGATGCTGGCCCTTGTCTAAATTCAGAACTTGTCTAAACGCAGATCAGTGAACATTGTGGGGCTTGTTTAAGTACGAACAAAGTCTAAAAGTCTACAATGATGGTGATTCAATGATGGTGACTCGCTTCCTTTCAGTCTGAGGACACACTGCAGTTTTGTGCAGAACGAGGTGTCGCTTGGGGAGCAGACGCTGTCTTCTCCCCTCCTCGGGTCACCGGTTGTTAACAGTTTGCTCAGCTTCCTTTGTCTCAAAGGCTTTGTTGTAGATTCTTTGTTTGAGATGAAGACACAAAAGTAAATATCTAACCAAGTGACATTTTAAAAAGTTTTGGTAACACTGAGTCATGACTCAAATCACTAGTGAAAAACCAGGGATCAGTAGGTTTTTTATTAATAACTAGCCTATTGCTTAGACAGCAGCCATTGTTTTGGCAGGCACCTGGAGAATAGGAAAGCTCATTCAAAATGCTTTTTCTGTACGAAACTGGAGATTTGATCATGAGAATTGGTAGGTGTAGACTGATTTCACGGAGATTTTATCTGTGAGCAAATCTATGGAAGAATTTAGGGTCTGTTAACACTAATGTACTGCTGCTAAGTCGCTTCAGTTGTGTCCGACTCTGTGTGACCCCAGAGACAGCAGCCCACCAGGCTCCGCCGTCCCTGGGATTCTCCAGGCAAGAACACTGGAGTGGGTTGCCATTTCCTTCTCCAATGCATGAGAGTGAAAAGTGGAAGTGAAGTCACTCAGTCGTGTCCAACTCTTCGAGACCCCATGGACTGCAGCCACCAGGCTCCTCCGTCTGTGGGATTTTCCAGGCGAGAGCACTGGAGTGGGTGCCATCGCCTTCAACACTAGTTTAGTACCTACCAAATAACAACTAACATGGTTTACTTATGGTATTTCATTTAATCCTTCCTCACACCCTAAGCTGTGAATGCCATCTCTGTTTTACACATAAACAATCTAAGTTTGAGAGACTGAACAACTTTTCTCAAATTTACTTAACCAGAATTAACTAGAACATTTTAGGTACTTCATAAATTGCTATCACGTGTCAGCCTCTTCTATCCCAAATAAGAGATCCACAGAATGTGTTGTTGAGCTAGTGTTTAAGTCCAGTCCCCACAAGTGAAAGAGGTATGATTATTATCCCCATTTTACAAGTGTGTAAACTGAGTGCCAAAGAGGATAAAACTGAGATTAAACAGCTGGTAAAGGACAGAGTCACGACTGACCCCAGGAAGGACAACTCTGGAGCCAGAACTCCGACACCACGCTGACCCGCAGGTGGGTGTGTCCAGCACTGTCAGCCAGGCGCTCGGGGAAAATGAAGGAAGCACTCACGACCACAGCTGTGTGGGTGTCCATGCCCGCTCCCTCTAGGTGGAGCGGGCTCGGGGCTGGGTGTCGGCAGAGATTTCTGCGCACGCAGCTCTGTGCCAGGTGTTTTGCAGTCCTCAGCTGCTCCTGAGTCCTCCCCAGGCTGGACTGTTTCCAAGGAAACATGAAAAGGTGTTGGAAATGTGGATATAATATGCTGATCCTTATTGACAAGAAAAAAAGTAAACACTTTGCAGTTATCTCCCCTGCTCAGACATCATTTCCTGCTGCTCTAGCCCCCAAAGAATTGGGTCTTAGGGCAGCTGGTCAGTGGGGCTCCCCTGGACTCTTGTACTAACCCGGAGGGTTATGACTCAGGGCTTGTTCTAATCCGAGTCTCTGCTCTCTGGATCATTCATGTATCACCAGGTTATTGGCACTTCAGCTGAAATACGAAAGATTTCATCTGATTTTGGCTTGTGGGTCTGTCTCTAGTGTGGGTCTTCACCCTAACATCAGCTCGGCTCTTCAATTGAACTAAGACAATATTTGCTCATTACATCCTGGGTGGCTACTTAGCATCATGGCATAGTGGCTACAAGTGGAGACGCTGGTGCCTGGCTTCTTGGGTTCAAAACCCGCTGCCCCTGTGATGGCTTGTCCAAGTTATTTAAACCCTTAACGCCTCATTAAATAGTACTTATATCACAAGATCTCAGTAAGATCATACATTTAAAGTGCTAAAGAACAGTACTGCAAATCACATTACCTTATAAACATTCTGATCGAATGGGATAGTACTGAGGATGTATGGAGGAATATAATTAATATAGAAAATAATTCCTTAATATAATTCCTTAAGATTTAGTAAATATTAATTGAAGATCTCTTGTGTGAGACATCATGCTGATCAAAAAATTTTGTCTGTGCCCTGAAGGATGCTGGAATTTTTAAGAAAGATAACTTCTCAGTGTATTTGAGATTCACATGCCTGGTAAGAACTAGGCTTTATGAAAATACAAGGAAGGGAGAAAGGAGTTGCTTCCTGTGGGTACAGCGAGGAAGGCATCCTGAGGCAGGATGGCGGGAGTTCCCACTGATGGTATTTAGGCTTTGGTGGAAGATGCCACCGGCAGAGGACACCACGCGAGCANGTCGCTTCAGTCGTGTCCGACTCTGTGCGACCCCATAGACGGCAGCCCACCAGGCTCCCCTGTCCCTGGGATTCTCCAGGCAAGAACACTGGAGTGGGTTGCCATTTCCTTCTCCAATGCATGAGAGTGAAAAGTGGAAGTGAAGTCACTCAGTCGTGTCCAACTCTTC
The DNA here is from genome assembly GCA_006408735.1 of Sylvicapra grimmia. NCBI lineage: Eukaryota > Metazoa > Chordata > Mammalia > Artiodactyla > Bovidae > Sylvicapra > Sylvicapra grimmia. The sequence goes on from SJYH01007068.1 coordinate 140,829, forward strand.
GAGACCCCATGGACTGCAGCCACCAGGCTCCTCCGTCTGTGGGATTTTCCAGGCGAGAGCACTGGAGTGGGTGCCATCGCCTTCAACACTAGTTTAGTACCTACCAAATAACAACTAACATGGTTTACTTATGGTATTTCATTTAATCCTTCCTCACACCCTAAGCTGTGAATGCCATCTCTGTTTTACACATAAACAATCTAAGTTTGAGAGACTGAACAACTTTTCTCAAATTTACTTAACCAGAATTAACTAGAACATTTTAGGTACTTCATAAATTGCTATCACGTGTCAGCCTCTTCTATCCCAAATAAGAGATCCACAGAATGTGTTGTTGAGCTAGTGTTTAAGTCCAGTCCCCACAAGTGAAAGAGGTATGATTATTATCCCCATTTTACAAGTGTGTAAACTGAGTGCCAAAGAGGATAAAACTGAGATTAAACAGCTGGTAAAGGACAGAGTCACGACTGACCCCAGGAAGGACAACTCTGGAGCCAGAACTCCGACACCACGCTGACCCGCAGGTGGGTGTGTCCAGCACTGTCAGCCAGGCGCTCGGGGAAAATGAAGGAAGCACTCACGACCACAGCTGTGTGGGTGTCCATGCCCGCTCCCTCTAGGTGGAGCGGGCTCGGGGCTGGGTGTCGGCAGAGATTTCTGCGCACGCAGCTCTGTGCCAGGTGTTTTGCAGTCCTCAGCTGCTCCTGAGTCCTCCCCAGGCTGGACTGTTTCCAAGGAAACATGAAAAGGTGTTGGAAATGTGGATATAATATGCTGATCCTTATTGACAAGAAAAAAAGTAAACACTTTGCAGTTATCTCCCCTGCTCAGACATCATTTCCTGCTGCTCTAGCCCCCAAAGAATTGGGTCTTAGGGCAGCTGGTCAGTGGGGCTCCCCTGGACTCTTGTACTAACCCGGAGGGTTATGACTCAGGGCTTGTTCTAATCCGAGTCTCTGCTCTCTGGATCATTCATGTATCACCAGGTTATTGGCACTTCAGCTGAAATACGAAAGATTTCATCTGATTTTGGCTTGTGGGTCTGTCTCTAGTGTGGGTCTTCACCCTAACATCAGCTCGGCTCTTCAATTGAACTAAGACAATATTTGCTCATTACATCCTGGGTGGCTACTTAGCATCATGGCATAGTGGCTACAAGTGGAGACGCTGGTGCCTGGCTTCTTGGGTTCAAAACCCGCTGCCCCTGTGATGGCTTGTCCAAGTTATTTAAACCCTTAACGCCTCATTAAATAGTACTTATATCACAAGATCTCAGTAAGATCATACATTTAAAGTGCTAAAGAACAGTACTGCAAATCACATTACCTTATAAACATTCTGATCGAATGGGATAGTACTGAGGATGTATGGAGGAATATAATTAATATAGAAAATAATTCCTTAATATAATTCCTTAAGATTTAGTAAATATTAATTGAAGATCTCTTGTGTGAGACATCATGCTGATCAAAAAATTTTGTCTGTGCCCTGAAGGATGCTGGAATTTTTAAGAAAGATAACTTCTCAGTGTATTTGAGATTCACATGCCTGGTAAGAACTAGGCTTTATGAAAATACAAGGAAGGGAGAAAGGAGTTGCTTCCTGTGGGTACAGCGAGGAAGGCATCCTGAGGCAGGATGGCGGGAGTTCCCACTGATGGTATTTAGGCTTTGGTGGAAGATGCCACCGGCAGAGGACACCACGCGAGCAAAAGCGTGAGGCAATCTGTATTCAGGGGGTGATCCCCCTGATAGGCGTCCTGAGGGAAGAGTCACGAAAGCCACTTGCATAAATAAAGAAACTGTGGCCGTGGGGAGTTAAAGGCGACGGGCACACGTGGGGTTCGGGTGTGAGTGGCCCTTTCCCCGCCGAGAGCTCCAGAGCCCTCTCCCCATCTCTGCTCCCGCTCTCCTCTCCTTTCTCCATTGCCCAGAGTTTTTCTTCTTGCTCATCTTCCTGCCCCCGCCACCCCCCTCCCTCACCATTCATCACTTCAGCTTGCTTTTCGACTTGATGTAATCTTGGTTTTATCTGTTCAGATCCTTCCAGCTTCAACAGCTGATGCCAACTGCTCAACTTCCGGGCAGCTAATATTCCCATTCCCTGGGCGAGTCTGCTTGATCACCCAATCTTCTCCCATCAGGACGAGCCTAGGCCCCTGCCAGCCCACAGACTGATTGCTCTGGGTCAGGTGCTGCCCTCTGTCCCCGCGGCTGCGACTAGATGTGGCAGGATCTTGTGATATGAAACGCAACCTCCTCAACACCCGGGGCACTCTCCCTTGGAACTGACGCGGGCCTGACAAAATGCTGAGGCTTGCTCTGGCTAACGCACTCGGGAAAGTTCTCAGGGCTACAGATCGCCACTTGAAGAAGCCACGGAGCTGCGCTGCTTGAAGGCGTGAGAATGGGTAGCATCGCTGAAGAAATAACCTTACAGAGTGTAGACAGCACTCGGGGAACGGCTGCGTTTAATGAGTGAGAGGAGGCCGAGCTTTTCAAGTCTGGGCTGCGGTGGTGGGAAAAGACAGCCCTGCTCCTGATCACGGCCGTGCCAGCTTTCTCTGCAGCTGCCCCGAGGTTGAGGAACGCGAGCTAGGCCAATAAGGGGCGGGAGAAGGAAAGAAGCTGGCAAGTCTATTTCTTGCCCTTCGTCCTCATCAAGGACAGTTTCGAGAAATAGTTTCACGGGCTTTGTGAAGACAACTGGCGGGATTGAGCCACCAGCTGTGTTTGCTCCGAAGCTGTGGCCAGCACAGTAACACATCCCCGTGTTTTTGCTCTCTCTCATTTCCTCTATTACAGCTTTCTCACTTTATTTTTTTTAAGAAAAATATTTATTTATTTGGCTGTGCCGGGTCTTAGTTGCAGCGTGTGAACTCTTAGCTGGGGCACTTGGGATCTAGGTCTCTGACCAAGGATCGAACCTGGGGCCTGCCTGCATTGGGAGGGGGAAGTGTTAGCCACTAAGCCACCAGGGAAGTCCCTCCCTGTATTTTTGGGTTTCCCCTCCTTATTCCCCAAAGCATTAGGTAATGTGTTTTTCCTGGGGCTCCATTTTTGAGGGAACCTGGGTTGAAACACCTTCATTAAATATGTTGATGATGGCTCAGCACAGTTGACGCCCAGAGCTAAATAAGTTAAACTCTAGTCTGGGGTTTCCCAAGGTGTGGGCCTTGGACCAACAGTATCAGCATCATCTAGAGATTTGTTAGAAATGCAAAATTCATTAGAAATTCTCGGGCTTTGCAAAGAGCCTTGCGGTACCTACTGAATCAGAAATTCCAATTGATTTTAATGCATGCTAACGTTTGAGAACCACTGCTATAGTCCAGGAGTGGGCAAACTCTTGTCTGTGAGCCAGCTGTTTGTTTTTGTGGATAAAGTTTTGTTGAAACACAGCCACTCATTGTTTTACATAAAGCCTACAGCTACCTTTGTGCTACAAGGCAGAATTGAGCAGCTGAGACTGTCTGAAATATTTACTATGTACACAGTCCATGGGGTCGCTAAGAGTCGGACACGACTGAACGACTTCCCTTTCACTTTTCACTTCGTGCATGGGAGAAAGAAATAGCAACCCACTCCAGTGTCTTGCCTGGAGAATCTCAGGAACGGGGGAGCCTGGTGGGCTGCCGTCTACGGGGTCGCACAGAGTCGGACGCGACTGAAGCGACTCAGCAGCAGCAGCGGCAGCAGCCGTTCAGGAGGTGGTTCGCCAACCCTGCTCTACTTCAGCCCTGCCCTTCTGTTCCCTGGGCTGAATTATATCTTTCTGGAGTTGGCGGCTTTCTTCCCCAGCTTGTTTGTGCCAGTTTCCTTGGTATTGCAGTCCTTTAACTGCAGACTTCCCTGGTGGCTCGGTGGTAAAGAATCCGCCTGCCAAGGCAAGAGACACGGGTTCAGTCCCTGGGTTGGGAAGATCCCCTGGAGAAAGTAAAGGCTGCTCACTCCAGTATTCTGGCCTGGAGAATTCCCTGGACAGAGGAGCCTGGCGGGCTTCAGTCCATAGGGTTACAGAAAGAGCTGGGCATACTTTAGTGCCTAAACGACAGCAGAGCAGCTTAACTGCGTTTCTATCAGCCAATGTCACAGGAATGCAATACAGAAGTAGGCATTTGGGGTTTGTCTTCATGAGAACTAAGGTGACTCCTCAGATATGGAGGGACTGGATATAACGAAAGACAACTGTATTTTGCACGCAGATTGTCTAGTGCGTGGAAGGTGGGTGACCCGAGTCCCCGAATCGTTTTAAGCTCAACTGTACATGTGTAAATCCACGCTGATTTTGTGCTGAAGGAAATGGCTATAGAAAGACATTCACAGGGCAGCTCCAGTGCTAAGGCTCTCACAATCTGGAGGCGGGAATTTAGGAGGCAGCTAGCCGTGTTGCTGTCACCTGAGTATTTTCACCAAATCACGTGAAGAAAAATCCGACAAAAATTGTAGCAATTGTACCATGAAACCATCTTTAGGATCACCTTTCAGGGCAGATACAATCAATCATCTGCCCGAGACAGCCTTTAACTAAAGGTCAAACAAATTTTTTCCTAGACACCCTGGAAAGAAATATTTAAAAACTCAAATCATTGTCTGCGATGTCAGTGGTATTGTTTTGAGTACTTAAGCGCTTACACCATTTTTTTCTGAACTTAGCACCGTGTAAATGGCTGTCTGGTACTATGTCACCTGCTAAGTGAGCTTTTTTTTCCTGTATTCCAAGTCTGAAAATTGTACTAAAATATTCACTTACCCGCAGGTCGAGCCCGCTGCCTGTCCTGTGTGTTTCTGGTGTGCTGCTTCAGACCTGCTTAGCCTCTGTCCTCACCAGCCCTGAGGGTCTGCTTGGGCTTCCTCGCCTTCTGGCCTCTGGTTTCAGCAGCGCAGAGGGCGATCTGAGGGGGGTAGGGCCTTGTAGCTCAGCCACCACCCCGAGGGGCTCCCCATGCTGCCCACAGACCCCGGGCCTGTCCTGTGTCTCCTCACAGCCCGGGGTGGTGACAGATCTCTTCTAATCGGATTCCCTGTTGTTCACTGTGGCTGCTCACACCTTTGTGCACACTTATCACGCTTTCCTTAGATTACCTAATCTGAGTGCCACGTGCTTTTCACCAGGACCCTGGGTGATACCCCGTTTTATTTGTCATTTAGCTCATCAAAGCACAATGCATATTTAAGATATTATACTCAAAAAGAGAAAGGGTCATAGAAATCATAGCTTTTCTTATCTTTTATTCCTTTCTAACTTTCATGTTAGGATTTGAGAGTGTCTGTTTCCTACTCAGGCTCAGACTTTCCTGCTGTTTTCCCAACTTAACTTTGAATCGAGGCAAAACCTCAAAGTTCCTGGGATAACTTTGGAGACGGGAGGGGATGAGAGCCGGGTGGATGAGGCCCAAGACCCTTCATCGAAGCTTCACCAGAATAGCTCCCTTTTCATCTGTTCTCTAGGTTGAGCTTCTTTGTAAGAATAAGTTTGCAAGTTTCATAAAAGAATTCTACTGTTTAAAATGTGTGAGAATCAGTGAGTTAAGGGATGGAATGTTCCCTCTGAAGTGTAAATCATTGATCAGAAAGGGCTGACACCTTATTGACCACTACCAATTAATTAGTCAGAATCACTTCCCAGTAGGGCTTCGGGCTGTGTGGATCTGGGTTAAATTCATTGGCCCTCATGTTTTCGGAGACTCAAGGAAGGTGATGTGGTCACACTCAGGAGAAAAGCTGAAAGGACAGGGGTGAGATCCCCATGTGAGGACAAACATGTCCCAGACTCATTTCGTCCTGACTGTTAGAGCGGCCCAGCCGCTGCAGGCGAGGGGCTGCGTCAAGGGCAGCAACGGTCTCAAGCAGAAGCAGTGCCTGACGACGGGCACTTGAGCAGTTTGTTAGGAGGAAAGAAGTTGGTTGGAGCTAATCGTTATCTAATCAAACCAGTCAATCCTAAAGCAAATCAACTCTGAATATTCGTTGGAAGGCCTGATGCCAAAACTGATGCTCCAATACTTTGGGTACCTGATGGGGAGAACCGACTCATTGGAAAAGACCTTGATGCTGGGAAAGACTGTAGGCAGGAGGAGAAGGGAATGAGATGGTTGGATGGCATCATTGAGTTGATGGACATGAGTTTGAGCAAACTCTGGGAGATGATGTGAAGGTGAAGGTGAAGTCGCTCAGTCGTGTCCGACTCTTTGCGACCCCGTGGACTGTAACCTACTAGGCTTCTCTGTCCATGGGATTCTCCAGGCAAGAATACTGGAGTGGATTGCCATTTCCTTCTCCAGGGGATCTTCCCAACCCAGGGATCGAACCCGGGTCTCCCGCATTGGAGGCAGACGCTTTGAGATGGCGTAGGACAGAGAAACCTGGCCTGCTGCAGTTCGTGGGGCTGCACCTCTGAACAGCACCAATCATTGTTCATGCCTGGAAGCTGGGAACGACCCCCTAGGCCCTGTCTCAGCCCCACACCCAGGCCGCCACCAGCTTCAGAGGCTCTCTTTCTGAATCTCTCTCATTGTTCGCTTCTCTCCACGTCGTCTGTTTTGCTTGGCTATTCTTTCCTTTTGCCCCTTGGCTTAATTTTTCAACATTGGTTAAAAGACTTCAGAGAAGTCGTCTCTAAATCTTCTAGTGTAAACCAGTCCCCATTATGCTCTCTTATATTCTTTAATTTCCCCTCAGCACTCTTGACATGAGATTCAGCTATAAATTCATTTGTGGTTATGGGTGTTGGCGTGCGACGGCCTCAGGACTTCCTCTCTAGTGTGCAAGTTTGACTCCTCTGCTTATCCTTGTGCTCTTGGCACGAAGAACAGTGTTTGGCTAATAGCAGGCGCTCAGTAAATGCTTATCACATGGATGGGCTAATCCTCACCTCTCTCCCGTCCACCCAAGCTTCCCGGCTATGTTCTGTCACTTCCTTGGTCTGTATGTCTCAATGCCCTCTCCTCCTGCTCCTTCCCACCCTCTGTAATATAACTGCTGTAGGTTAGGTCCCATCATTTCTCACCTGGAGACTGTAGCCGCCTCCGTGCTGGACTCCCTGATTCTGCTCCTGCCCCATGCAAGGGCCCCCTTCACACCGTAGTGGGGGGCTTCTCCCCCCATGCCCTCAGTACAGGGCCCAATCCTTTAACCTGGCCGAAGATCCTTCTTGATTTGACATCTTCTTCCTCTCCAGCCTTGTCTCCTAGTTTTTCTTCTCTGGACATACAAAACTGGTTTCTCAATCTTTGGCTCCTATTTCTTTACTTCGAACTTGTGCACGGGCTGTTTTAAAAGTCTCAAATCGTTCTTTCTTCGTTTCTCCCCCTCCTTTCCTCTCTCTTCTCTTCTTTCTGTCCATGCCTGGCCCTTGTTCTTCCTCGAGGGTTCTCTTGGATGTCCCTTCTTTTGGGAAGCTTTCTTGGGCTCCAGTCACCATGCCTGGGTGTCACAGTCCTTTCTCGGGCTCTGAGAATCCCCTGTGTATTTCCCATCACAGCTTCATTACCCTGCCTTCCCTTGGCCTACTCACGTCTCTCTGTCTGTCACTAGATGGTAAAGTCTAGATAGCAGGCACCAAGCTGGCCTTATACACGTATCGACACTACCCAGGGCTGGGCACACAGGAAGTGCTTAAAGCACTCTTGTTAATGAAAGAACGGAGGGAAGGCTTTGCTGAACAGGGTGTTGCGAGATGATAGAAATAGGCCAGCTGTGATGGTTCCTAAGGTATCTGTTCATTCATTACTTTCTCACCACACTTCTCTTTCCTATTTTTGCAAGCAGGTATCCAGACCTTGCAATTCCTTCCCTCCGGGGAAGTTTAAAGCGGGTGCTGGTCAGTAGAAGCTTAAAGAAAGAAGGAAGTGATGGAAAGTAAGGGAGGTGCTTATTTTTTTAGAAGCCAGAGCTCTTCAAGGAAGTGATACCACATGTCTGAGAGAGGAAACATAAAGAGGGACATCCTTTGGAGGGGAGTGAGAGAGGAAGGGAGATAGCTTTCTAAAGTGGGAAGAATCTCTGAATCCTAAGGGTTGGATTCTCTTATGGTCATGAGAAAATGTCAAGACCTCAAGGGGGAAGATCGGAGAGTATCTGTGAGAAGTGAACCCGCAGGGATGTCAGCATCTCCACAGTCACTGGCCATGACCTCTGTGGGGCCTCAGGCTCATGGGCTGTGCAGGGAAATCGATCAGATCAACAAACAAAATGACTATATTAAATATATTGTTAACAGAGCTAAAAACTTCTGTTAATGAAGTTCTTTCAGGGCTTTAAAATTTTCGTATCCAGCCACGTTTGCTCTGGGTTTGTTGTTGTTATTGCTATATGGGGCCTCTCTGATACAATGGGTTGCCCTATTTTTTCAAAATGGAGAATTACAGGCTAGAACAGTTCAAACATAAAAGAAAGGCCATAGAATAAAGAGAAGACAACTGGAAATAAAGACATTCTAGACCTTTGTAAGTTGCTTTCTAATTACATGACTCTTGTTTGCTTTCAGATAATTAGACCCATTTGGACTGTTTCAGTAGCTCACGCATTTATTCATAAATGTTTATTTTATGTCTACTACCATAGTCTAGACACCGGGGATTCATAGCAGGATAGAACAGGGGCATGGTACGTTTGAGACCAGGGATAGATATTTTCGTTTCAGACCATGTTTTTAGACTGGAATTTCTTACATTGTTCTTTGTCTAAAGAGGTTTCTTTCAGCCACAATACATGCACTAGACCAGGGGGCCGTTTTGGCAAAGGTAATGTTTTTTGGTGATGCTTTTATTTCTGAATGATCCTACCTTTCTATAGCTGGCATCAGCGATGGTTACCATGCAAGTGAACTTTTTTAATCTGGCTTTGCCTGCTCCTCTCTCTTCTTTCTGTGCTCTGAGAGGAGTGAGGAGGCACAAGCCTCCACTAGTATCCCTCTTCCTTGAAATAATATCCATTTATTGGAAGAAGCACAAGCTGGAATCAAGATTGCCGGGAGAAATATCAATCACCTCAGATATGCAGATGACACCACCCTTATGGCAGAAAGTGAAGAGGAACTAAAAAGCCTCTTGATGAAAGTGAAAGAGGAGAGTGAAAAAGCTGGCTTAAAGCTCAACATTCAGAAAATGAAGATCATGGCACCCGGTCCCATCACTTCATGGGAAATAGATGGAGAAACAGTGGAAACAGTGTCAGACTTTATATTTTTGGGCTCCAAAATCACTGCAGATGGTGACTGCAGCCATGAAATTAAAAGATGCTTACTCCTTGGAAGACAAGTCATGACCAACCTAGATAGCATATTCAAAAGCAGAGACATTACTTTGCCAACTAAGGTCTGTCTAGTCAAGGCTATGGTTTTTCTTGTGGTCATGTATGGATGTGAGAGTTGGACTGTGAAGAAGGCTGAGCACTGAAGAATTGATGCTTTTGAACTGTGGTGTTGAAGACTCTTGAGAATCCCTTGGACTGAAAGGAGATCCGACCAGTCCATTCTGAAGGAGATCAGCCCTGGGATTTCTTTGGAAGGAATGATGCTAAAGCTAAAACTCCAGTACTTTGGCCACCTCATGCGAAGAGTTGACTCATTGGAAAAGACTTTCATGCTGGGAGTGATTGGGGGCAGGAGGAGAAGGGGACGACCGAGGATGAGATGGCTGGATGGCATCACTGACTCGATGGACGCAAGTCTGAGTGAACTCCGGGAGTTGGTGATGGACAGGGAGGCCTGGCGTGCTGCGATTCATGGGGTCACAAAGAGTCGGACACGACTGAATGACTCAACTGAACTGATTGAAATAGATTCAAAGGTTGGTCAAAGTTACACTACGGAGGATGACTCACCCTTCTGATAACTAATAGCATTTATTTCTGTAGAGAATTGATAAAAGTGATCCACAAAGGCCTATGGAGTGGTCTAGAGGTGGAAGTTTCTAGATTTTGAGCAGGCTACTTAGCATACTTAAAGCTGATGATGTTAACTTTGTACAAACCCTGAAAGCTGGACTACCTGATCTGGGTAGAAATGATTTCCAGGTAAAATTTCAGTTTGGTTTACATCGGCATCTTCAATGTCTATAAAAATTGGTTTTGGGACTTCCATGGTGGGTCAGTGGTTAAGGCTGCACACTTTCAATGCAGGGAGCACGGGTTTGATCCCTGGTCAGGAACTAAGATGCCATGTGCCACAGTGTGACCAAAAAATAGAAGAATAAAAAATAATTTACAAAAATAATTAAAAAATTAGCTCATTACTTTATAATTTTATGGGCTGTATATGTTACTATATACAGCCCATAAAATTTGAAAAGCTGGACTGGATTTGGCTTTACTTGAAAATCTCTGTCTTTGTCTTTGCCCACAGTGTCAAGTTGGAACCCACAGGTGCTAACTGAATTTTGTTGCTCCATAAATTTTTTTTCCTCCTTTTTTTTATTTGCTCCTTTCCAATCAAATGCTATGAAATAAAAACAAAAACAACAAACAAATAAACAAATTGAACAACAAAAGAATCGAGACTGTGCCAGTGGTATGGTACTTTCCATCTGGCAATAAGAATATTATGTATCATATGACATACATATCAAATAGCATTAATATTGTTATATTTAATTAGACAGAATATTATGCAGAATTTCAAGATTTTTACTGACTGGATTCATTTTTCTTATTAATTCACTTTAAAAATAGACTTAATAATCAAAACACAAATAAATTGATATCATTCATGCCTGCTTTTTCTTATGTCTTATAGTAGCATGCTTCTGCTGCAACGAAAAACTGTAATTGCTGGTAGCATCAGTGTCAGATTAAAATAACTCAGTGCCATATTCTTATTTATGAATCACAAGAATAATAAATTTAAAATATTTCTTTTCCTCTGGGGGAAAAATAATGTACTGTAGCATTAAGCCTAAAAGCCCTGCTCAAAATCTAAGAGCACTGATTCATTGCTTTCTTTTTAAAAATTTTTTCAAGCCTAAACTACAATAATTCTCCTTTAACTGGTCTTCCCACTGGGCAAATATAACCTCCAAATGGTATAAGACTCTGCAGCTCATCCTTCCATTTGGAGACTAAATTTGCATATATTCTCTTCAAGGAAGAATTTACCTTGCCTTCCAGGAAAGCCGCATGGTGATTTGAAAATGTTATCAGTCAGTCTTTAGGACTCTGAAGTCTGGCTTCCAACTCCGGACCTGTAGATAGTACATGCCCTGAAGCTGCTATCCCAAGAGCCGCTTAAGGACTCTCAGCACTAATCATACAGACTTTAGTATTAAAGCTTTTGCATTTGTTGTCCTGTCACTTAGAATATTTATCTTCTAGCCAGGAAATATTTGCCAGTCTAACTTTCAAAGGAAGATGAAAGATGTTTTTCATTTGAGTTTGCTACATACAAGTGTCCTAAGTAGGTTTGTTTTTGGTTTTGTTTTTAAAAGTTGAAAACTCTATGGGAATAAATATGCCCTAGAGTGTAAAGAAGTCGTGTGCCAAGGAGGAGCCTGGATTAAATTTGTGTGGGTTCTTGAGGCTGACGTTCCAAATGCCGCCTTAGCTGGAGTTACAGGGTTTGGTTAGTGTATTGCAGAGTCTGGAATAAAAATGGATTGAACGCTCATGAAAAATGCCAGAAGAAAAACACTAGTGGCTCCATTCGGTTCAAGATAAGAAGTATATTATAAATGTTCATAAAGAAAACCTTGCCGCTTTGCTAGGGATTTTTCTCTGATCGCCAGGATTAACCTTCATCAAGAGACCTAAATGAACGACCCACGCCGCTCATCCTCCACGGTGGGCTCGGACGCTACCTTCCCAGGGAAACTCCCTCAAAACCTGCCCCTCATCCTCCTCCTTTAACCTCAGCTAAAGCCTCAGCTCACACCTCTCAGCTGATGCTGAACTTAGCTGCTCAGCTCAGCTGTTTCCATCACTGGAACATCAACGTTCAGTCAGTAGGAACCTGTGTGTGTCTGCTTAGTCATTCAGTCGTGTCTGACTCTCTGCGACCCCATGAGTGTAGCCCGCCAGGCTCCTCTGTCCATGGGATTCCCCAGGCAAGAATACTGGAGGGGGTTGCCACGTCCTTCTCCAAGAGGACTTCCCAACGCTAGGGTCAGACCTGGGTCTCCTGCATTGCAGGCAAGTTCTTTACCATCTGAGCCACCAGGGAAGCCCTAGTAGGAACCTAGTCTTGTTCATTTCATCTCTGGAGCCCAGGAACCTCTCACAAAGCTTAAACCATTTGCTGATCATTAGATTGATAAATGCACGCATTAAGCTGAAGAGGTGCTAGTTTGGAACATGGATCAAAGGTCACTGTTGCTCATGAGATGGAGAGGAAAGTGAGCATTCACTGAGGAGCAGAGGGCACCAGGGAGTTACCTAGGTCCTGTTACCTGTGCTCCTTCTGGTCAGACACGTGATGCTGGGCAAGACTGAAGGCGGGAGGAGAAGGGGACGACAGAGGATGAGATGGCTGGATGGCATCACCGACTCCATGGACATGATGCTGCTGCTGCTGCTCAGTCGCTTCAGTCATGTCCGACTCTGTGTGACCCCGGAGACGGCAGCCCACCAGGCTCCCTCGCCTCTGGGATTCTCCAGGCAAGAACACTGGAGTGGGTTGCCATTTTGAGTCTGAGTCAACTCCGACTCAGGGAGTTGGTGATGGACAGGGAGGCCTGGCGTGCTGCGGTCCATGGGGTCTCAGAGTCAGACACGACTGAGCGACTGAACTGAACAGAACTGAACTGGTCAGACAGGACCAGTTTGGGTCATGATTACTGGCAGGCTCAGGTGGCCACTGATGATGATTCTAGAATGTCTCTGTTGCTCAGAAATTCCTGTTTTTTTTGTTTTTTTTTTTTTTAATGCAGCTGTCAAAGCTACTTCTGACTTTCTTCAGCAACTAGCTCATCCTGGAAACAAAACGTGACTCCATGGACGCTCCCTGGGTTTGCTCTTCCTAGGAGTGGAGAGTCCCAGCTGTACTACTCAGGATCTGTGTGACCTTGACAAACTGCACACTTCTCTGTGTCTCTTTCTTCATCAATAAAATGTGGCTTAATCTATGGAATTCAAAGCTGTCAGCTGTTTGCATCAGGTGGCCAAAGTATTGGCCCTTTAATATAATAAATGCTAAATAATTATTTGATGACTGAAACCATGAATTCATGCCAGAAGAAATGTGCAGAGAGTATGAGGAAGGAATTAAAAGTGAGCTAGGACTAATCAGTGGTAGCCTCTCCTTGCAAGAGGCCTGAGAGGAGAAGAGAGGGTGTTCTGGACCTAACTGAAGCAAGAACTCAAAGTTGGGGGAATGAGATGGAAACTCGGTGACCACAGAGGGGCACAAGGCTGGATCTCACCCGTACTGGAAGTATATTTGAATGGAGTCATTTTTGCTTGGTTCCTACTGATCATTGGGCAAGAGTGTTGAATACATTTAAAACAGAGTCAATGATTTTATATGTGAAGTAGTTTCTATCTAAGTTTTTGAGTCAGATGCATTAAAGTAGAAATAAATATATTTTTAAATTTAAGAGTGTGTACAATAGCTGACATTTATGGATCACACGTTGCTGTTCTAAGAACATTACAGGTGGTAACTGATTTAATTCTTCAAGAGAGGTTAAATAATTTTTAAAGATTTAATTTTTTAAAGATAACATCTTATCAGTGGCTGTGATGAGATTCCAATTCAAGTCCAGCTTCTTGATCCACTCTTGTGACCATTGTTCTATTCTGCACTTTATGTAGAGAAATACTACACTGCCATCCTTGAAGATAAGAGTTTACAATCACTCTTTCACAATATAGTCCCACTGTTTATCAGTGGGGTGCTTCTAAATTAAGAAAATAGTTGGACAACTGTTCACCTTGTTTGACTGTCAAGCACAAGTGATAAGTGACCATTTTCTAGCTAGAAAAGGCATTTTAAAGTCATCTGGCCCATGTATATATTAAACTTGTAAAACTGTAACATTTAGAGTTGACTTAATTGATAAAGGAACTAATAAAATAATATCATAAGTTGTTCGCTCTATTGCCAATAATACTAAACCTTTACAGCCTTCTTTGAAGAATTCATTTTGAAAACTGGGAAACTCTACTAAGATTTAATTGTTATTGCATTTTAAAACAGGAAAAAATTATGTGGCTAGT
>SJYH01007069.1:0-14151 GCA_006408735.1 Sylvicapra grimmia
CTCACCTGTGCAAGGCTCTTGGGAGACGGCAGGTGGGGCTCCCTGACCTCTAGTCCCTGCACCCCTGCTCGCTGGGCGGGACTGGGGTGTCTTCCCAGGGCGAGCTGGGCACGCCCACACGTCCAGCTCTCTGCCCAGGTGTCTTCCCGCCCGGGCGAGGCTGCGGTCAGAGGTCCCGCTCGGGTGCTGTGCCCGCCCAGGCCTCCAGGTGTGGTCCTCCTGGGACACGGCGGCTCTTGACCCTGCACCCCTGCAGCCCTGCCGCTGTGCTGCACGTGGACCCACGACGTGTGGGCGCCAGGCGCCAGGGGTGCCTCCCCAGGGTCAGGAGCTCCATGAGGGGCAGCCACCCGAGGACTGGACTGAAGGGGGCGCCTCTCAGGTCAGGATGGGCTCCCCCGGACCCACCTGCCAGTGGCCCTGCCCCCTTGGGGCCGTGGGCCGCGGCCAGTGCCGCCCTGCCCGGGTCACGGGGTCACTCCTCACCTGTCGTGCTTCCTGAAAGCTGGTGTTTCCGGGGCTCAGGAAATCCACGTGTCCGCCTACAGTGGGCACGTGTGTCCCCCAAAGGGGTGTTCAAGCCCTGAGCCTTGTGCCCGTGAACTTGGGACAAGGTCTTTGTGGAAATAATTAAGACATAAGTTAAGGGGCCGTGAGGCTGGATTAGGGCGGGCCCTTCACCTGGGCCTCCCTGGTAGCTGAGCTGGTGAAGAATCCCCTGCAATGCGGGAGACCTGGGTTCGATCCCTGGGTTGGAAAGATCCCCTGGCGAAGGGGAAGGCTACCCACTCCAGTGTTCTGTCCTGGAGAATCCCATGGACTGTATAGCTCGTGGGGTCACAAAGCCGGACACGACTGAGTGACTTTCACTCATGCGTTCACCCGGTTCACCATGGAGCAGAGAACGCCACGTGAAGGCCTGGCACAGAGAAGCGGAGGGCAGGGCCGCCAGCCAGGAGGCCCAAGGCCTGCCGATGACAGGCAGGGTGGGGAAGCCCGGAGGGCAGCCGACTGCCGACGGAGAGTCCAGACTGCCAGGCTCTAGCCTGGGAGAGAGGGCACCTTTGCTGTTTAAGCCTCCTGGTTGTGGGCCTTCATCCTCGGGGACCCGGGACATCACTACATGTGTATCCGGAGACCTGGCTGCCCCCTCAGCCTTGAAGACAGCCTGCTGGAAAATGGCCAGGGTTCCACGGACGTGCTTTACTTGCTCCGCCTTGGATGATCAGTGCCAGGCCTGCCCCACCCCTTGCCCCCTCCCAGCTCCTGCCCTCCTCAGGGGCAGGCATGGAGCTGGGCTCCGGGCAGGGTGAGGAGACAGCGCGGGGCTTTAGGGGACCGTCTTGTGTGAGCTGAGGACGGGGAAGGCTGCTGGGTGCCCGGTCTGGGCTGGGAACGGAGACGTGAGCGAGAAAACAAGGCCCAGGGCTGGTGAATAGGCCCAGCCGGAGCCTCCGCGCCTGCCGGAGAGGGGCTGCGTGGGGCTCAAAGCACAGTCCTGGGGGTCTGGGGGGGGGCCGCTGCGTGTGCACCCCCCAGGAGTGCCGGCGTCCCAGGGCTGCAGAGACGCGGGTGGTGTGTCTGTGATTCCCAGGGCCTCGGGCCAGCTGCCTGACCCCTGAGGGTCGTTCCGCATCCGCAGGTGGAGTGATGCACAGCAATGGCCATGCTGACCTCAGTGACGGCGGTGTCCCCTGCAGGAGCGTGCGGCTAGGCTGCTGTGTCCTCGAGACGGGGCCACGGGACCCCGAGGTCTGCTTCAGCACCGTCCTGGGTGGTCCGTGAGGGTGTTTCTGGGTGAGCGTTTGAGCTGATAGACTGAGTGAAGTGGGAGCCCTCCCCAACGTGGATGGCCTCATCCGCCTCTGAAGGGCCCCCACTGCCGCACACAGGCGGAGGAAGGGCCAAGCGCGCCCTGCCCGACCCCTGCGCCGGGGTGCCCCCCCACCTGCCTTTGAGCTGGCCCTGAACTGACACCGTCGGCGCCCCTGGTCTGACCACAGGTGTCGGGACTCCTCAGCCTCTGTGGCTGGGTGAGCCGCTTCCGTGCGACAGATCTCTGTGTATTCATCTTTGGTCAGTCTTTCCCCTGACTCACTGAAAGGAGACGGTGGGGTCGGGGGGCCCTTGGGCAGCGGGAGGGGCAGTGAGCCCGCCTGCAGCAGGAGCGGCCTCTGCCCTGAGTCCAGCGGGTCCTTCCCATCTCTGGTTGCCTAGCAACAAGATGGGCGTCACAGACACCTCCAGGGGTGGTCTGAGAACGAAACAGCATAGTCCGGGGCCAGCAAACCCGAGACCAGAGCTGGCCTGTTTGTGGAAATGGGCCACGCCTGTTCGTTCCCCTGGCGCGGCTTTCTGCTACGATGGCAGGGCCCAGGGTCCCCCCGCTGCCCTGATGCCATAGCCCCGTGAGGGGTCTCCATGGGCCGCGTCCTGCAGGTGGGAGTGGTTTGCTCGCCCGCTGCACACGGGCGCCAGTTTCCCACTTCTAAGGGCCTCCCTGGGCTCACGTCGGGGTTTCCACGGCCATCAGGGCCGGTCCGCCGCTTTCTCTATCAATGCCCCTCCTGCCTCCTTCCGGGGGCCTTGCCGCCCCTTCGGCAGACACGCCCCCCGGCAGAGATGTCGGCTGTTAGTGAAGGTGAGTCTGCGTGGCCTTCCCAGGCACCTCCCCTCTCCTGCAGGGACACCTGGAAAACAAGCATCTACTTTAGAGCCAGCCAGGCCTGCAGTCCTGGGGCGGCCCCACTGACCGGGCGCTCACCCGCCACCAGAGGCCGGGCGTCCTGGGGGCCCGTGTGACCGCTACGTGCATAGCCGTGCTGCAGGACGGCTTGCGTGGCAAGCAGCGTGGGGCCGGTGGGCCTCGCGGCTCTGTGGGCTGGCTGCTTAGAGTGGTCGCCAGGCTCTGGGGCACCGAGGAGATCCCTGGTGGTCTGTTGCCTGGCCGCGGGGTGATCAGGAGGAGGCGTGGTGGCCCCCGATGAGGGGTGCTGGGGGTGGACCTGAGTAACTGCCAGGACCTCAGATCTGGATGAAGACAGCACTTCAGCAAAAGCCCTGCCTGCCATCGCTCCCCAGACGCTGCTGTGGACGGGGGTCTTCACAGGCGGGTCGGCAATGACAGACCCTCGCTCCCCAGACGCTGCTGTGGACGGGGGTCTTCACAGGCGGGTCGGCGGTGACAGACACACTTCACGCCCCCCAGGGACACTGTCTACTGTCCCTCACACGCTCACTGCTGCCCCAAGGGCACGCCCTTCCCCGACCCCCAGCCCCCGTGGATTTCAGCTCCGCTGTCCCTCTCAGGAGGCACGGCCTGTCTGCCCGCAAGCCCTGGCCTGCTTCCTCCATCGCCCTTCTCAGCGTCTGCAGTCTGGCCCTGGAGGCCTCCAGTGGCCATGTCTCGTCCACCTCCCCCACGCTGCTGATTCCAGGGTGACAGGGCTGCGTGTGGCCCCGTCGCTCGGTGCCTGGCACGCAGCTGGCACCTGCAAGTCCCTGACAGAGTGAAAGTGAACCAGGCATCCAGAGGCCCCGGGGAGCGGCTTCCTGACGTAGGTCTCCCAGCCCACCTCCACGAGAGAGGACGCTTCTGTCAGGGCATCCCTGCAGCGTGAGGGGACCAGCTTCTGTGGCTGGGTCTTCTCCCACTCCGTGGAAAAGAGGGTCTTCTGATGGAAACACTCCTGATTGTTATTGAAACGAAGCAGATTCAAGACTGCTGGAATTCTGATACAAATAGTAAAATTCCTTCAGTGTTTTACCTTCCGTTGGCAGCACCTGGACATGAGCGTCAAGGCCCTTCTCGAGATGGAGAATGTCAGGAGCTGATTGATCAACATGAAAAATGGCGCAGGAAGAGGCCCCGCTCGAGAAAAGTCTCCTGATAAGCATTTCAGTGCCTTCCCAAATTGATTTTAGATACCAAGATCCCCGATAAAGTGGAAATTTACAATCTTGCTGCTGAAATTCCTTCTCCAGTCTATCATCGGCTCAACAGATGGTGTTTCTTCCGGCTATCTTTAATAGCCCCAGAAATTAAATTACTGGAAAATGGAGAACTCCCATAATATTAAAAGTCATCCGTGGCTTCAGGAATCTGGTGAATTTCCATCCACAGAGGCAGTCCCGTTTGACAAGAAGTGGAGAATGAGTTTCTGCTGTAAAATGAAAATGTGGATCCGTCCCCTGCGCGGCTCTTTCGGCTTCCCTGGGGGCTCAGTCGGTGAAGAATCTGCCTGCAATGCTGGAGACCCGGGCTCGATCCCTGGGTGGGCAAGATCCCCTGGAGGAGGGCATGGCAACCCGCTCCAGTATTCTTGCCCGGAGAATCCCATGGGCAGAGGGGCCTGGCGGGCTGCAGTCTTTGGGGCCGCACAGAGTCAGACGCGCCTGAGCAACTAACATTTTCAGCTTGGTTCTTTGGGCCAAACCCAGGGGCTGGGGCTGCGGCTGAGGTCCCGCCTTCCCGCATCAATCCAGAAGAGCTGGCGTGTTCCCGACTGTGAAGATGCAATGCTGGGTCGGTGAGGGTGCCCAGGACCTGCAGCAGGCCCGGGGTCACGCGCGCCCGCCTGTCTGGAGTCGAGGAGAGGGTATCACTTCTCGGCAGCCACTCTGTATGTCGGGCCCCAGATGCAGGGCGCGCTCCCCAGGGACCCACAGGCATCCCCCGTGTGAGTCAGGGCTCAGGGCTCAGGGGCCCCCAGTCCACAGCCTGGGAGGGACACACCTGAGCCTGTGTTTCTGGGACCCTAGACCCAGGCACCTCCCCTGCCCAGGGCTGAGCCTCACAGGCCAGGGCCTCTTCCCGCCGGGGGCCACCGCCCCCCCACAGGCCTCCTTCCCAGCACCCTCACATTAGCCGTGAACCGCAGAGGGCTCCCTGACGCCACCATCCACGCTCCTGCGTCCGCTCCCACCGTCTCGCCAAGCCACCTGCTGCGTGGAAACCCGCCCCGTGAAACCCTCCCCGTGGGGTTTTTCAGGGACCACGATGACCTGGACCGAGGCAGGTGGTATAGCCGCAGACCCGCAGCCCAGTCGCCCGCGAGTGAGCTCAGGAGCACTAGGTTCCCGGAAGAGTCAGGGTGTGCCTTGAGGTGTGGCTGGCCAGCCCCGACCCCACTCACGCTCTCGGGGGCTCAGTTTAACATCCGTGAGGAGAGAGTGCGCCCTGCTTCCTCTGCGGATAGACTGGCTTCTGTTCGTCGCATCTGCTCACCTGGCGGGTTGTGATTTCCTGCTGCCTCCCGCCTGGGACCTGAGCTAAGTCATCTTTAAAACGGGGCCAAGAGACCCCCCGCCGCCCACCTCTGCAGGGGCTGCTTCCAGCCCGATAAACCCGGGTCCACAGTCACACGCACAGCGTGGGGAAATGCCAGGCAACACAAGGTACAATTTGCCCAACACGGGGGTCCCAACCGACTGCTGTGAGAAGCTGGAGCTCTCTTCCTCTGCCTTTGACGGGAGGCAAAGCCCCCAGGCCCCCTTCCAGGCCCCTGGCCTCTCACACCCGCTGCCCCAGAGAGGGGCCGACGTCCACCCTGCTGCCTGCCCGCCGGGCTCCCCGTGGCCTCGCTGGCATTGGCAGGGAAGCCCGGTTCTGTCGCACGCCTGCTGCAGGGTGGGGCGGGGAGGCCGAGAGTCCCGAGGGGCCCGCGTTCGTGGGGAGGGGCCTTCCCGGAGCAGCGGGGGCCCCTCTGAGGTCAAGGACTAGGAGGCTGCTCTCGGTTCCTCCCAGATGTCGAGGCAGCGTTTCCAGCCACAGAAGTGGGGCTTCTGGGGTCACAGCCACCCAGCACCCTCGCAGCATCGGAGACTTCAGAAGAGCTTCTGGGAAGTGGAGCAGGGAACGGGGTCTTTCTTGCACCTCCCCCAGATTCTTTCTAAACACCACCTGTTTCTTCCGCGGATTCCTTCACGAGGCAGCGCCTTCTTCACCCGCCTCCCCTACACACCGTGCCAGCAGCTGGCTCCATTCCCCCAGAGGCGCTGGTTTGGGCGTTTCTGTGGGGAAGATGGGGACGGGCATGTTTCTCAGCCGCGCCTTGCGGCCCCATCCCTGCCCGGTCAGTGGAAGGTGCCCAAGCCCCAGTTCCACAGTGTGCCCATGCCACACAGACGCTCCCCTCAGCCACGTGATCTGCTGGCCGGTCACGGACGATCTCTGGGCAGCGGTGGGAGCCTTGTTCTCAGCTGACCTCCTCCCCCATTTCCCTGCTGAGAAGCCGGGGAGCTGCCTGGCCTGTGACTGCTGCCAGCCCCTCGTCTGCCTGCCCTCCCCAAGGACGGCTCTGGTGCCCAAATGCGACAGAGCAGTGTGTGCGTCGGGGCCGGAAGGCTGGCTCCAAGCAGACCCATGTCCCCCAGCCCCTCCGTGATCACTGGCACACAGCTAGGATCCCCCGAGCCTCAGTCCCTTCCGCTGTGAAATGGCAGATAGCTCCCAGGTCATGAACACGCTGAGCAGATGCAGGGGTCTGTTTCGTCTTCTGACTGAGGCTCCCGGAGGCTACTGGGCCCAGCCACAGCGCAAGGGCGCCTTGATCCTCTGCGTTTCTCTTGCCTCTGCCTTCTCCGCGTGTTGGCTCTGACCTCGGGCTGGCTGTCCTCATGGTCACTGTGTAGCTGCCAGGAGCCGCCTCTTGTCCTTACATCCCTCTTCTCACCTAGGAAGACTGAGAGCACATCGCTTCCTGCAGCGGAGGAGCCTGAGCTCTGAGGCTCGCTGCGACGGGCTGGCCCCGCATTGCGGGGGCGGGGGCTGCGCCTGCCCACACCGCTGGCCCCTCGTGCCCTAGTGGGCGGCCGGCCTGCTGTCTGACGGGGGAGGAGGCACAGTTACTGAGACCCTTGGCGTTTAGCGCCCACTTGGCGGGCTCTCGACAGCGCTCCCGCCATAGTTGATGGCATTAGCACCACGATCCTGGCTGCACCAGCTCCCCTTCTCTTGCTGGTCTGCGCCCCAGGGGGTGAACCTGTGGCCCCAGCCTGAGTGGGAGATGGCCTGAGTGTGACCGAGGGCTCCGGCCTTCTTGGTCTCTTGGCTGCTGAGACCCATGGAACAGGCTACGGCCGATTCTTCTCCTCCTCTGCAGATTAAAGCGCGTTAGTCGCTCAGTCATATCTGACAGTTTGTGACCCCATGGATCGTAGCCTGCTGGGCTCCTGTGTCCATGGGATTCTCCAGACAAGAACACTGGAGTGGGTTGCTGTGCCCTCCTCCAGGGGATCTTCCCCACCCAGGGATCGAGCCCGGGCCTCCCGCGTCGCAGGCGGCTTCTTCTCCATCAGGGCGCGTCTGCGTGCTTGCTCCTGTTCCTCTCTCCATGCCCAGGGGCAGCCTTGCGTCCACGGCTCACGCTTGCTTCGCCCTGGACTCGGGTTTCCTGTTACGGGGGTAACAGTAAGAGTGAAACCTGTGTTTCTCCCAGCTCTGCTTGGCGTCAAGACACGACATTCACTGCACGTAGAGTCAGGGACTCCTGGCGCCTCCCGGGCTCTGCGCCCCACGTCCGTCAGCCCCGGGAGCAGCAGGCTCTGTGAGCAGTGTTCTCCACACTCCAGGGCTGCTCAGCAAAGCTTCCCAAATCTTGCCCTGTTCTGCAGGAGAGAAGCTGATGGGCACTCCACGGGGGACTCCAGTTGGGCGTTTCTTTCTTTTTTAAGGACCCCTTTCTCCTGCATGCCGTTCTCCTGGGCTGACGTAGGACCCATCCTTCTGTCAAGCTGGGCGAAGGTCTCCCTCGGCCGGGCTGGGGCAGGTGGCAGGACTCGGGATACTGTGACTCACACGGAACATCCCCTGACTCCGACCCCGATGTCCCCCTGCTCCTGCGGCAGCCGGCAGAGAGGCTCAGCCTCGGAGACGGGCGGTGGNCCTTCTGTCAAGCTGGGCGAAGGTCTCCCTCGGCCGGGCTGGGGCAGGTGGCAGGACTCGGGATACTGTGACTCACACGGAACATCCCCTGACTCCGACCCCGATGTCCCCCTGCTCCTGCGGCAGCCGGCAGAGAGGCTCAGCCTCGGAGACGGGCGGTGGCTCCTGGGACAGCCTCCGGGGCCCCGTCCAGTCCTGTGAGGGCTGGAGAAGGATGGGGGGACTTTCCCCCACCCACCGACCACACAGTGTGGGCTCCTGGCTGGTGACGGCAGTCTAGACGTGGATGCCCTCCCCAGGGGGGTGNGCCCAGGGGCAGCCTTGCGTCCACGGCTCACGCTTGCTTCGCCCTGGACTCGGGTTTCCTGTTACGGGGGTAACAGTAAGAGTGAAACCCTTGTTTCTCCCAGCTCTGCTTGGCGTCAAGACACGACATTCACCGCACTTAGAGTCAGGGACTCCTGGCGCCTCCCCGGGCTCTGCGCCCCACGTCCGTCAGCCCCGGGAGCTGCAGGCTTTGTGAGCAGCGTTCTCCACACTCCAGGGCTGCTCAGCAAAGCTTCCCAAATCTTGCCCTGTTCTGCAGGAGAGAAGCTGATGGGCACTCCACGGGGGACTCCAGTTGGGCGTTTCTTTCTTTTTTAAGGACCCCTTTCTCCTGCATGCCGTTCTCCTGGGCTGACGTAGGACCCATGCTTCTGTCAAGCTGGGCGAAGGTCTCCCTCGGCCGGGCTGGGGCAGGTGGCAGGATTCGGGATACTGTGACTCACACGGAACATCCCCTGACTCCGACCCCGATGTCCCCCTGCTCCTGCGGCAGCCGGAGGAGAGGCTCAGCCTCGGAGACGNGCTTCTGTCAAGCTGGGCGAAGGTCTCCCTCGGCCGGGCTGGGGCAGGTGGCAGGATTCGGGATACTGTGACTCACACGGAACATCCCCTGACTCCGACCCCGATGTCCCCCTGCTCCTGCGGCAGCCGGAGGAGAGGCTCAGCCTCGGAGACGGGCGGTGGCTCCTGGGACAGCCTCCAGGGCCCCGTCCAGTCCTGTG
This sequence comes from Sylvicapra grimmia, assembly GCA_006408735.1. Lineage (NCBI taxonomy): Eukaryota > Metazoa > Chordata > Mammalia > Artiodactyla > Bovidae > Sylvicapra > Sylvicapra grimmia. Next base: position 8,935 of record SJYH01007069.1, read on the forward strand.
AGGGCTGGAGAAGGACGGGGGGACTTTCCCCCACCCACCGACCACACAGTGTGGGCTCCTGGCTGGTGACGGCAGTCTAGACGTGGATGCCCTCCCCAGGGGGGTGGCTGTCTCTAAGGGAAAGCCCGCAGCAGGCCGCTACTTTGCTTGGATCCCTCATGGAGACAGCAAGGGGCCGAGTGGGCCGACATCTCAGCCACCTCTCCACGCAGAGCCTCGCTCACTCACCGACCAGGAACACCTCCTGGAAAGTATGAAACTTTCCAGAGATGTGAATTTTGCTAAAAACAGCCCCCTTCCCTCAGGCCTTGGAGTCTGACTTCCCCCTTGCGTGTTTCTAAAGCGCCGAGTGACGATACTGCGGTTTCTGGGGCCCAGCGGACCCGGGCTGCCAGGGGGTGCCAGCAGGGCCAGTCACCCAGCTCCAGGGGCACACAGAGCCCCGCGGGCACGGCCACTTCAGCCGTGCGGGTTCCTGGGAAGGGCTGAGTGCCTGCCTCCTCCAGGAAAGCTGTGTTGTGACATTCCTAAAGGGCCCACGAGCAGCCACGGGAAAACATAATTAGCATGTCAGAGAGGGTTCAGCTTGTCAAAACTATTAATCCTTGAATTCCATCACCCGCCCAGGTGGTGGGCAGGATTCCAGCGACGGTGGGCCTGTGGGAACATGGGCTGCGGTGCAGGGCCCCTGGTCAGTGCGTGGGGGCCTTTCTGAGGACACCCTTGCTGGGCGAGGCTGGTCTTGCTGGGGAGGAGTGAAGGGTGAGCGTGATGGAGGGGCTCCCTGACCAGCAGAGGGGGGAGACTGCAGGCTCTGTCTGTCCCGTGGTGGGCGTTCGAGAGCCACATGGCAAGACGTCAGAGCACTGGGCTCGGGGGCACCAGGAACAGGGCCATCGCCACCTGAGACCGCGCCAGCTGAAGCCCAGTCCTGCCTCGAGCCAGTGCTTGCAAGCTTCACTGTGCACGCAGATGCCCGGGTGTTAAACGCCATTCTGCTCGCCCACGGGCTCGCAGGACCGAGGGTGCCTCTCGGGCCTCAGTCCACTCGCCTCCAAAACGGCAGCTGTCACGCCCGTTGCATCCACATCTGAGGACTCGACGAGCATGGACGTCCAAGGCCCGGGGCCCCTGCGACAACGCTTGTGTTAAGGGGACGTGCCTGGCTGGGCTGGGACTAGGGGCTCAGACAGGCACCGCGGGAGGAGGGGCAGCCTGGCCGGGCGTTCCTCTGGCCGGGCGCTGACCGGGCACGTGGAGCAGCTTCTCAGACGCTCCTCCTGGCAGCGGGCACCGTCTCAGGTTCCGGCCCAGCAGCCTGAGGCTCAGGGGCCTTCAGGGGCTGGGGCGGTGGAAGCCAGGCCAGCTCATGTGCTATGGAAGGGTGGCCCGGGTGGCCCGCTCGTCTCCTTCTGCTGGAGTCTGCACACAGCCCAGCAGCACCCGTCCTGGCCCCCGCGGCCCCGCGCCCGCCTCTGCTCTGGCCACCACCTGCAGGCTGGCTCCGGGGCCGCTCGGCCAGGCGGATGGGCAGGGCTGGCGAGGGTGTGAGGGGCCACGCTCCTGAGGACAGATGGGTGGACACCTCTGAGGCCTCTGGGGGCCTGTGCCCGGCCCTGGCCGGCGGCCTCTTGGGCCAAGTGCACCACGGCGCCCAGGGAAAGAGCTCCTTCGTCCGAGGCTGGGGGGCTGGGGGCCTGTGTGCAGACCCCCGATAGGGCCCTGCACCACCTCTGTGCGCCAGCCCGTCAAGCTCTGGGTCTGACTCCAGGGCCTGCAGCTCAGAGCTGGGGCCTCAGCCCCAGACTTCCCGCTCAGCCTGCGCCCACCTGCCCACGGTCCTTCCAGCCCCTCACCAGCTGTTCCCACAGGCCACGGAGCCAGAGAGGGGAGTAGCCCAGCCCCAGGTGCTGAGGCAGGCAGGGAAGCTTCCAAGCCGTCGCCAGACAAATGAGAAGCGTGCGCCCCCACCCCCCCCCACTTCTCCCCCGAACAAATGAGCTGCCTCTCAGCGGCCCGAGGGAGATCTGTCTCTCTCCCAGTCGGGTGGCCGCCAAGCTCTCGACACGCGAATCCGTCTCCATCTAGGGGCACACACCTAAATTTATAGACCGCTGTGACACAGCCCCTCCTGGGAACATCCGTTAGCAGCGATAAACACGGGCTCCCGCTTTGCAGACAAATGCCCCGGGTGTGGAACTCAAAGCCACGCAGTGGAGTCACAGGCAGACCTGGAGAGACGGCAGAACCCAGCACGTCCAAGCCCACCAGGTCTGGCCCAGCTTCCCCAGCCCCATCTGTGGTTACTTAGCAACCGTGCTGGCCTGACCGCCCGTCGCAGGCTCAGAGGCCCTGGGCGAGCCAGGTGAAGAAGGTGGGAGTGGTCATGGGAGGTGGTAGCCTGAGCCTCGGGCCCCCCAACNGCTGAGGCAGGCAGGGAAGCTTCCAAGCCGTCGCCAGACAAATGAGAAGCGTGCGCCCCCACCCCCCCCCACTTCTCCCCCGAACAAATGAGCTGCCTCTCAGCGGCCCGAGGGAGATCTGTCTCTCTCCCAGTCGGGTGGCCGCCAAGCTCTCGACACGCGAATCCGTCTCCATCTAGGGGCACACACCTAAATTTATAGACCGCTGTGACACAGCCCCTCCTGGGAACATCCGTTAGCAGCGATAAACACGGGCTCCCGCTTTGCAGACAAATGCCCCGGGTGTGGAACTCAAAGCCACGCAGTGGAGTCACAGGCAGACCTGGAGAGACGGCAGAACCCAGCACGTCCAAGCCCACCAGGTCTGGCCCAGCTTCCCCAGCCCCATCTGTGGTTACTTAGCAAGCGTGCTGGCCTGACCGCCCGTCGCAGGCTCAGAGGCCCTGGCGAGCCAGGTGAAGAAGGTGGGAGTGGTCATGGGAGGTGGTAGCCTGAGCCTCAGGCCCCCCAACCCCCACTTTCTGGCTGGGAGCCTGGGGCTCAGGAGGAGGATGGTGGACGTGCTTCTCAAGGCAGCTGGCTACAGCCTTGCATGTCCAAAGTAGGTGGGAACTCAGCCCACGGGGCTCCCAGTGATGCCGGGGAGATGCCCTCTGCCCCTTCCCGCCTGTCAGGCTGCTCATGGGCCCCGAGAGCCTTAGGGACTGAGGCATGAATTCTTGAACCCTGGCCTCTTCCTTGGGCTTTGCAGACCCTCTGGAGGGGCTCAGGCTCCGTGGTGCCCTGGGGGACGTCAGCCTGGACCCCTTGGGGAGGACCCCAGACAGAGCAGCGCAGCTGCGCCCTGCCTGCTCTGGGGGCCAGCAACCCAAGGGCCTCGCTCCCCCTAACCCGGCCTCGCTGCCCCACGCCCGCTGAGCGTCCCACGGGCACGTGCCTCCTCCCAGCACCCCCACGGCAGAGAGGCGTCCAGGAGGCACAGCGGCCCCAGATCGGGGTCTGTCTGCCTCTCCCTAGCCTGTCCCGCTCCAGCCAAGCCCAGTGTTTGCCCTTCGAGCCATCCTTTTCTCTGGGACGTTAGCATCACCCGGTTCACCGGCACGGTCCTGACTAGGGGAGGTGGGTCTGCCCGAGGTGTGAGTTGGGGGCAGGGCCAGGGCGTGGACGCAGGACCACTCTGCCACTTCCCACGCCCACCCCGGACCCTCAGTTCCCGTCCCAGCTGCAGCAGCAGCGGTGCTGACCCTGAGGGGCTCCAGGCCGCAGAGTAAAGCCGTCGCCAGATGGTGCTGGTGAGGCGGCGCACGGCCGGCACCCGGCTCTGGTGGGACGGGCACTGCCGAGCCCGCGGCGCAGGCTGCCTGGGTGACCATCCCTGCCCGGAGCAGCCCTCGAGGAGTCTCTCGGCGTCTGGCGGGTCTCTCTGCGCCATCTTGACGGCAAGCGGTCTTCTGGGCTAGAGAGAGACCACCTTCATCACCAGGATGTAAGGATGAGCCCCTTGGCAGACATCTGGACGCCCAAAGGACATCTGGAGAAAGTCACCCCGGGCCTGGGCCCTTCCTCAGCCCCTCCCTCTCTCTCTAGGAGCGTCTGTCCGGCCGGGCTGGGGCTGGGTTGCAGCACGCAAGCTCTTACTTGCAGCATGTGGGACCTAGCTCCCTGACCAGGGGTCGAACCCAGGCCCCCGGCATCGGGAGAGCAGAGTCTTAGCCACTGGACCACCAGGGAAGTCCCTCCCGAGGCCCCTCGCAGGCCCAAGGCCCAGCGCTCTCGGAGGAGCCCTGTCTGAGGACAGGACACAGGCAGCCTCCTGGGCTGAATGAGCAGCAGGAGCGGGCGCTCCCAGAGCTCAGGAGGCCCCACCCCTCCTCACACCTGCTTCCTACACGGCTCTGCGCACACGCGGCCCGGGGAGGGAGGACACGGCTCTGCGCACACGCGGCCCGGGGAGGGAGGACACGGCTCTGCGCACACGCGGCCCGGGGAGGGAGGACACGGCTCTGCGCACACGCGGCCTGGGGAGGGAGGACATGGCTCTGAGCACACGCGGCCTGGTGCTGGAGGGGCCGCTGAGCCTCCGGTTTCCCCACTTCGGTCCCTCACTTCCACACAGGGAGGTCTCAGACCTCGTCATATCACCCAGCTCAGGGACATCCTCCTCTTGAGGGGGGACCGTTTCCCCATTCCACATGTCAGCCTGGGTTTCAGAGTCAGAAGCGATGGCCACGCCCCTCCCCACAGGCTTGGCAGGTGGCTCTGAGATGGCCTCGGCGGCCAGCAAAGAAGCTGTCCCATGCTGTGGCCCCAGGCGACCTCTTCCACCCCAGCAGCCTGCCCTTCCCGTCAAGCTATGCTCCAGACGCACCAGAACACTGTTGGGAGAATAACATTTCTAGCTGAGTTGGGAGGTGTGAGTGTGTGTGTATGAAAGAGCCTGGTTGGTGTTTTTTTTTTTTTTCACATTTTCAGATTACCACCTTGGAAAACAAAGCAGAAACTGCTATGAGCCTATTATAGCAAGACAGGTGTGATTCAGACTGCACCGGCTGCGTTCTGAGTTTGCCTCCTGGCTCTGCTGCCCGTCGACTCTGCAGCCTGGAGCTGGGGCTCGTGCTTCCTGAGCCTCAGCCTTCTGACCTGTGAAATGGGGATGTGGCTTCAGGGTGGTTGTGGCACCTCATGGGATGGAGCACGGAGGCGTTCAGCACGGCCCTGGCCTGGGTCTGTGCTCCTGAAGCCGCTGTTACTTGCGTTATTTTCACGAGGCAGCTTGTTAGACAAAAAGAGAAAG
>SJYH01007069.1:19471-29540 GCA_006408735.1 Sylvicapra grimmia
ACATATATTTTAATAATGTTATAATAATAAATTATGCTTTTAGCCTTTAATTTGGTTGATGGGTTCATGACAGTTCCCTCTGGGCCCCTCACAGGTGACGTATTTTAAAGGCATCTGTGATCTCCAATGGTCCAATTATTTTAAAAAGTCTACTGAATTTCTATATGCAATTTATAACATCCATAATTAGTAAATTTACTAAATTAATCACACTATTACAATGAATTAACTAAAAGCCAAGGGTAATTTGGAAAGAAAAAAAAAAAAAAGGAGGATAACCTTTTCAATTACAGTCATTCTGCTGCATCACAATATATGTGCCCCTAAAAATTTCACTGAACTGTGCAAAATCATGCAATAAAACTATTGGCTTACAGGGAAAATGAAGTTAAGGGCACAACACTTAAAAAACTGCATCAGTTTTACATTTTAAAAAAGGAACCTAATAAAAAATGGTATCAAAAGTTTCATACGTGTTAAATTGCTAAAAATGACATAAGGGTTAAAATAAATATGGCACATTACCTTGAAAAAGATCTGAAGGTTGTTTGTGGAAGTGGGTTGGGAGTTACAAAGCAGTGAGGAGGAGGAGGATATGAAATTGGATGGCAAGCTGCAACAGACCTGGAGGGTGAAGGTTTGAGCAACATATGTGTTTAGGGCATTCCTAGGCTGTTCAGGTCAGCTGAGTGTGGCTTTCTGAATTCACTGAACATTTCTCTCTGATGGAATTGCCCCTAATCAAATGCAAAATTCACCATCATGCTCAAATTATTCCCTGATACATCAACTGGAACAAATTGATGTGTTACAGTAGAACTAACAGCACTTTGCACTCTGACACTACATCAATGAGGCACAGCTCTCATTAAGACAAAAAGGAAGACTAAAAAAGTTTATTATCCCTGTGGACCACATGACTCAATACTATTTAATAAGTAGATGTGAAATTGTTTTTATTTTTTTTTAAAGTTAATTTGACAATGTTCACAGACAAGGGGAAGGCAATGAAAAAACTCAAATGTGCAAATTCTATTTTTGATTGTCAGACAGTTCCCAATAAGTAATACTCTATAAATATATACTTATCTTCCTTACTGGAGAAGGCAATGGCACCCCACTCCAGTACTCTTGCCTGGAAAATCCCATGGACGGAGGAGCCTGCAGTCCATGGGGTCACTAAGAGTCAGACATGGCTGAAGTGACTTAGCAGCAGCAGCAGCATCTTCCTTATATCAAAGATTTGGTCATACCAAAAAAAAGTAAAACAAAACTAGAGTCAATTCAGGCAGTTTATAATTTGATTTGCATTACTTGAAGACCAAATCTAGAAAAATATATCCTATTTTATCCAGAAAAATGAGATATTCTGATATTAGCATGATAAAATAGGATATAAATCGCAGATAACCATCAACTACTTCCTGTTGCATAGTTATAGTATTTTTGTTAAAAAATAATGACAAATCGCTTTTGGGGGAGAATGGATACATGTATGTTTATGGCTGAGCCCCTCGGCTGCTGTCTACCTGAAACTATCACAACATTGTTAATCGGCTATGCTGCTGCTGCTGCTGCTGCTAANGGCAGTTTATAATTTGATTTGCATTACTTGAAGACCAAATCTAGAAAAATATATCCTATTTTATCCAGAAAAATGAGATATTCTGATATTAGCATGATAAAATAGGATATAAATCGCAGATAACCATCAACTACTTCCTGTTGCATAGTTAAAGTATTTTTGTTAAAAAATAATGACAAATCGCTTTTGGGGGAGAATGGATACATGTATGTTTATGGCTGAGCCCCTCGGCTGCTGTCTACCTGAAACTATCACAACATTGTTAATCGGCTATGCTGCTGCTGCTGCTGCTGCTAAATCGTGTCTGACTCTGTGCAACCCCATAGACGGCAGCCCACCAGGCTCCCCCGTCCCTGGGATTCTCCAGGCAAGAACACTGGAGTGGGCAGCCATTTCCTTCTCCAGTGCATGCAAGTGAAAAGTGAAAGTGAAGTCGCTCAGTCGAGTCCGACCCTCAGCGACCCCATGGACTGCAGCCTTCCAGGCTCCTCCATTCATGCGATTTTCCAGGCAAGAGTACTGGAGTGGGAGTGGTTAATCGGCTATACTCCAATATAAAATAAAAAGTTTTTAAAAATAATGACAAATAGGATTTTCAAATTCCAAAGTTGTAACCCAGTAAAATTTCTATTGATCAAAAGTTATTTTTAAGAAGTATAGCTAAGTTACTCATACAAACATTAGATCAGTGACTGTTCCCTCTCATGTTAGACAGAATAAAATCCAAATAATCTCAATATTTCTTCTGCTTTTAAAGGCCCTGCTGCTGCTGCTGCTAAGTCACTTCAGTCCTGTCCGAATCTGTGCGACCCCACAGACAGCAGCCCACCAGGCTCCACCGTCCCTGGGATTCTCCAGGCTAGACCCCTGGAGTGGGTTGCCATTTCCTTCTCCAGGGCATTAAAGTGAAAAGTGAAAGTGAAGTTGCTCAGCCGTGTCTGACTCTTAGCGACCCCATGGACTGCAGCCCACCAGGCTCCTCCATCCATGAGATTTTCCAGGCAAGAGTACTAGAGTGGGGTGCCATTGCCTTCTCCTTTAAAGGCCCGAGAAATAGAAAATCATATCTATTACCTCTCTTGATAATGACTGTGTCCAGCAACTCTCAGTCAAGAAATGAAAACGTATTTACTTAATTTCAGAGTTTATACATTTATAAAGAAAAACAAAAATCATGAAACAGAGATGAAAACTCCTTGACAACTAGTAAACAAATGTGAAAGCAGTTTGTTTTTGTTTACGAGATAGACATGGGGGTGACCCACTGAATTTCTATATGCCTTCCTTTTATTTCTGGATATTGAGAATTTCTATCTACACTGAGGGAAAGCAAATATATAAGGCATAGTTGGAAGTGTGGTCATCATAGTGTTAAGCAGGTTAGCTTGTGTACCTGGTCTTCTCATCTATGAAATGGGGTAAGTAATTCTACCTACCTCGTAGGGTAGTATGGTGAAAAGCCTAAAATTAAGGCTCAATATTATGTGTTCCTTAGGCATACGATGAAATCAGTTCAGTTCTGTCACTCAGTCATGTCCAACTCTTTGAGACCTCATGGACTGCAGCCTGCTAGGCTTCCCTGTTCATCACCAACTTCCAGAGCTTATTCAAACTCCTGTCCATCAAGTTGGTGATGCCATCCAACCATCTCATCCTCTGTCATCCCCTTCTCCTCCTGCCTTCAATCTTCCCCAGCACTAGGGTCTTTTCCAATGAGTCAGTTCTTCACATCAGGTGGCCAAAGTACTGGAGTTTCAGCTTCAGCATGAGTGCTTCCAATGATGTGCTTCCAGTGCTTCCAGTGCTTCAGGACTGATTTCCTTTAGGATGGACTGGTTGGATCTCCTTGTAGTCCAAGGGACACTCGAAAGTCTTCAGGAAGACCTCAAATGGCCCAATTTGCAAGTTCTTCTCCTCACTCGGCTCAAGAAGATAAGGTCTCTTAGCTAAATAACCCTTCTTATCAAATGGACCAGGTGCAATTCCTGCTGATCCCTGAGTAGCAGGTTTCAGTTCCCTACCAGCCCATGGAATTACTCAAGCAAGACATCCACAGATTTCCACAGGAACCAGGAGATACCTCACTCTCTTGATACTACAAACTCTCCCTCCCACGGCCCCTGATTGCTCACTCCTGAATACAACCTTCATATGGCCTGTAAGGCATGCAATGTTTTCTTTCCCTGGGCTGTGGTATATGTAACTAATAAGCTGTTGATCCCATCTATCTAGTTTTGAGTGTTGTTTCTTTGGTGATCCCCATGACCTAAAGCTAGGAATCCCTTCCTCACTAACTGCATGAATAGGAGGCTATTGAAACAGGTAGTAAAAATACTATATGAGCTAATACCTGTCAAGCTCTTTAAACAGTGTCATATTATCTATTATATATGTGCTTGCTATTATAATTATGCAACACTGAGTTCACAAAGTTTAGTGTAACTAGTCAAAGAGTTTAAACATTAAGTTAAAGAAAAGATTTATAGAATAGATTGGATTTAGAAAGCTATTGACTCACAGTAGTCCCTTAGTTCAGTATTTTGCTCAACAAATAACCAAATTAAAAATGGAAAATAAAATTAGAAAATAAAGCTACTTAAGTGAGAAATACTCATTNTAGCATTTTCAAAAGCAGAGACATTACTAGATGTGTATAAGAGACAGACATAAAGGAATACGGTATAGAAATAGCTACAATACTGTCATTCATTTCCAGATTGTATATATCTGTGTCTACATATCTGAGCACTCGTTAGTGTCAACTACAAATTGGCATTTACCAAGAGCACTGTCAATGACTGAACTGTAAAGGCATTTGCCATCTGCCATGGAGACTGAACCCCATGCTGCTATAGCTGTTGACCTTCAACCCCTGAGGGAGATCAGGGTGGAGTGAGGCATTCTGTGTTCCAGCGATTCTGGTGGGACAGGTCTTTACATAGTTGGATGTTTGTAGGAACACATTTTATGATCTCAATCCTTGCATCTCCTCAGATCTAGAGAAGCACTAAAACTCTTCATGGTGACATCAGATCCTCATGACTAACAAAAAACCTTTTGTAAAATAAATGCTTCATGGTATTGAACTTCCCTTTCACCAAAACCTTATATACAGACTTTCCCCCACTGCCACTTTGGAGCAGTCTCTCAGGGTTATCTGAGATGCTGCCTGCCAGGCTGCAGTCCTCACTTTGTGGCAAAAAATCTTAACTCACAACTCTCAAGAGGTACATCTCATTTAGTCAACATGAGCCACTTACACACGTTATTATTCCCTGAGCAATCTATCCATAGCTTCTATTAGTTCAGTAGCTCATTTGTGTCTGACTCTGGGATGCCATGGACTGCAGCACACCAGGCTTCCCTGTCCATCAGGAACTCCCACAGTGTACACAAATTCATGTTCATCGAGTCAGTGATGCCATCAAACCATCTCATCCTCTGTTGTCCGCTTCTCCTCCCACCTTCAATATTTCCCTGCATCAGGGTCTTTTCAAATGAGTCAGTTCTTTGCATCAGGTGGCCAAAGTATTGGAGTTTCAACTTCAATGAAGAACCTTCCAATGAACATTCAGGACTGATTTCCTTTAGGATTGACTCGTTGGATCTCCCTGCAGTCCAAGGGACTCTCAAGAGTCTCCTCCAATACCATAGTTCAAAAGCATCAATTCTTCGGTGCTCAGCTTTCTCTATAGTCCAACTTGCACATCCATACATGACCACTGGAAAAACCATAGCCTTGGCTAGATAGACTTTTGTTGGAAAATAATGTCTCTGCTTCTTAATATGTTGTCTAGGTTGGTCACAGCTTTTCTTCCAAGGAGCAAGTGTCTTTTAATTTCAGTCACCATCTACAGTGATTTTGGAGCCTAAGAAAATAGAGTCTCTCGCAGTTTCCATTGTTTCCCCATCTGTTTGCCATGAAGTAATGGGACTGGATGTCATGATCTTAGTTTTCTGAATGTTGAGTTTTAAGCCAACTTATTCATTCTCCTCTTTCACTTTCATCAAGAGGCTCTTTAGTTCTTTTTCACTTTCTGCCATAACGGTGGTGTCATCTGCATATCTGAGGTTATTGATGTTTCTTAGTGTGTGAGATGAATGCAATTGTGCAGTAGTTTGCACACTCTTTGGCACTGCCTTTCTTTGGGATTGAAATGAAAACTGACCTTTTCCAGTCCTGTGGCCACTGTTGAGTTTTTCAAATTTTCTGGCCTATTGAGAGCAGCACTTTCACAGCATCATCTTCTAGGATTTGAAATAACTCAGCTGGAATTCAATCGCCACAACTAGCTTTGTTCACAGTGATGCTTCCTAAAGCCCACTTGAATTTGCATTCCAGGATGTCTGGCTCTAGGTGAGTGATCACACCATCATGATTATCTGGGTCATGGAGATCTTTTTTGTATAGTTCTTCTGTGTTTTCTTGCCACCACTTCTTAACATCTTCTGCTTCTGTGAGGTCCATACCATTTCTGTCCTTTATTGTGCCCATCGTCACACGAAAAGTTCCCTTGGTATCTCTAATTTTCTTGAAGAGATCTCTAGTCTTTCCCATTCTATTATATGCCTCTATATCTTTGCATTGATCACTGAGGAAGGCTGTCTTACCTCTTCTTGCTATTCTTTGGGACTCTGCATTCAAATGGGTATATCTTTCCTTTTCCTTGCCTTCAGCTTCTCTTCTTTTATCAGCTATTTGTAAGGCCTCCTCAGACAACCATTTTGCCTTTTTGCATTTCTTTTTCTTGGGGATGGTCTTGGTCACTGCCTCTTGTACAATGTCATGAACCTCCATCCATAGTTTTTCAGGCACTGTCTATCAGATCTAATCCCTTGACTCTATTTGTCACTTTCACTGTCTAATTGTAAGGTATTTGCTGCTGCTGCTGCTAAGTCTTTTCAGTCGTGTCTGACTCTGTGTGACCCCACAGACGGCAGCCCACCAGGCCNGCCAGGTCAGGGTGCATCAGGGCTCCGGGCAAGGCCAGGCCAAGGGGCATCGGGGTGCCAGGCAAGGCCAGGCCAGGGTGCATCAGGGCAACGGGAAGGGCCAGGCCAGGGTGCATCGGGGGTCCAGGCAAGGCCAGGCCAAGGGGCATCAGGGCGCCAGGCAGGGCCAAGTCGGGGCTCCAGGCAGGGCCGGGGTGCATCGGGTGTGCTAAGGAAGATGGGGGCAGGTGTAGCCTGGTGTCAGGGATGGAGGGCAGGGAGCAGAGAGAGGCAGTAGGGAACCCCTGGCCCCATTGGCTCAGGTCTAGGAGTGAAGGTGGAATTGGGGGGGGACCCGCATGGATGTGGAGACTGCTTGAGAGCCGAGTGGACACCACTTCACGTTGGCTGGAATCAACGGCGGGGAGAGGAGTCTCCACCCAGCACCTCCCGGGACGGTGGCCCGAGCAGTGGGGTAAGTGCGGTGGCCGGGGGTCTTTGGGGATGGAGACCCTGCGAAGCGCAGACATCAGCGGGCAGCTGAGGTGAGGGCCTGCAGTGAGGGGGAAAGCTGGACTGGACGGGGTGAGTGGGTCCCATCCGGCTCATGGTGGGCGCCCAGCAGACCCCAGCCAGTCTGCCTCCTGACTCCCTCCAGATGAAGGGGGTGTGGCAGGAGGGGAGGCAGGCAGGCGGCAATGCTCAGCCTGGAACTGGGGGGCTCCAGAGAGGACAGAGGCCTCTGGGCCAGCCTGTGGCTCAGGGACATGCTGGCTGGTCACGGCGGGCCAGCGGGAGGTAGAGGCCCCCACCCGGCGTCCCCGGGGCCGCCCTCTGGGCCCCGGTTGGAGCCTGGGGACCTGACATGGATGAGCCACACACTGCCAGCCCTCCGGGGCCCTGGCATCTGCCCGCCCCTGGGACAGGAAGTTGCATCAGCCTGGGGTCCAGCTCACATCTGCCCTTGCTCCCAAGGCCCCAGCACGCTGCCTCCTGCCGGCATGTTTTTGCCGCTGGCTGCCTCCCAGCTCAGTAGCAGGAAGGTTGGATTCCCTGTGAGTGACCTTGGGGAGCCACGGGGCTGATGTGGCAATGTGGGCTGGAGAGCCTTCTGGAAACACAAGTGAGTTTGTTTCCAGGGAGACACCCAGGACACCTCATCTCGGGGCTCTCTCTGTGTGGGCAGGGCTGGGGGGCTCCTGAGAGACCCAGTCCAGGGTGAACTGTCCGCTGTCAGCACGCCTCCAGGCCGGCTCACTGGGCCTGCCTGGCAGTGGGAGACATGGGCAACCACCCCCCACCTCGAGCTGTGGGCCTCCCTGGATTCCTTGATCACCAGACAGGGTCTTCCCCTTGGCTGGACTGAAGAGGCTTTTGTAGGAGCTCGGGCTGGATCCGGTGGAGTGAAAAAACCCCCTGCACATGCCAGTCCATTCATGAGCTTCATCTGATGCCCTCTGGGCGCCCAAGGCTGTGCCAGACCGGGGGTGAGTGCTGAGGAGCGAGATGGACCCTGAGCACCTTCGTGGGAGGCCAGGGAGTGTCCACGGGGTAGCTGGAGGGTGGTTTGGGATGGACGGAGCAGGAGGCATGAGTGTGATGTGGGAGTCAGGACAGGAGGCAGCTTGGCAGGGGTTGGGTCAAGTCTCCCAACTCCCTGTATGGCGTCCTCACCCCAGGACCAGAGCGTGACCTCATCTGGAAACAGGGTCTTTGCAGCTGTAACCGCCTGTGGCATCTCCCTTCGTCCCCTTCCAGATTCTGGGCTCTGTGTGCGGGGCCTTAGCTGAGGCTGGATGCCAGTCCCACCGGAGCTCAGCTTTACAGACTCGGAGAGGGCGTCTGCAGAACAGCACAGGCCTCAGAACTCCTGGTGATGAGACGCTGTGCTCCAGACGAGGCCTGGGACCTAAACGCAACATCACCAAGGACCAGCTGAGGGATGGCAAGCAAAACACTGACCCTCTGGTCCTCCGTTTTCTCTTCCGCAAAAGACTCCCTTTCCTCCAGGAGACGATGGAGTCTAACACACCGAAGAGAGTGAAAACTCAGCTACAAAGTGAAGTGTGTGTGTGTGTGTTCAATTGTGTCCAACTCTTTACAACCCATGGACTGTAGCCCACCAGGTTCCTCTGTCCATGGGATTCTCCAAGCAAGAGTAATGGAAAGGGTGGCCAGACCCTCCTCCAGGGGATCTTCCCAACCCAGGGATCAAACCCATATCTCTTGTGTCTCCTGCACTGGAAGGCAGATTCTTTACCAACTGTGCCACCTGGGAAGCTCAAAATGAGATGCTACACTTAAATATGAAATACATGGTATGGCCATTGTTAAGAGAATCTAGGAAGACACACACAAACACACGGGCACACATGCATGCACACACACATACATGTGCACACACGCATGCACACACATGCAATGTACACACGTGCACATGCGCGTGCGCACACACGCACACGTGCGCACACACATGCAATGTACACACACGTGCACATGCACGCACACACGTGCACACACACGTGCACGCACACACACACGTGCACACTGCATTTCGTCCTTACTGCCCCCCCCTTCAGTCTCCTTGTTGCCTCCGAGCCAGAGGGGCCCTTGCAGTGACCCAAGCGGCACTCGCCAGACTGGGGCCTGATCCCTCGGTGCTGGGCCTGTGTGAGTGGCTGAACATTGTTTATCATCCCACAAAGTCCATTTCACTCAGGGATCTGCAGGGAAGGGGGTGGAAACATTGCTTTACTAACACAACAGACACAGATCTATTACGGAATAGAATTTACAGTACCCTGTCATCTGGAGATAATGAGACTTCAAAGCGCTCCTGGACCGGGTCTGGCCACTTCAGGCCACGTCCCTACAGGCTGCGTCCTCCTCTGCCTGCAGGAGCCTTGATGGCAAAGCCTGGAAGACCAAGCACCCCAGTCGTCAGTGGAGGGAACATTTCCCGGCCTCCCTCGCATGACACAGGCCTGTGACTAAGTGCCCACCACTGGGCCAAGCGCACGTGCCCTGCGCCACCTCTAGAAACAGCCCCGAAAAGGCAGGTTGGCAAGTGCCCCTGTCCCCGCTCTTGGTGACTCCTTTGTCCCATCCTCCATCCTGCTGACTGGGACAGAGATGTGATGGTTTGAGCTCAGGCTGCCATTGCGGGCCATGAAGACAAAGGCCACACCCTAGGGAAGGCAGACTGGATGCTGGAAAGGTCTGGGTCCTTGTAGCCGAGCTGCCAAACCATCCCTGGGTTGCCCAAGCATAGTCCTAATGGAGAGACTCTCCTCGTAATTGCAGAACAAAGGCCCAGCAGTCAGAGCATGACATCAGG
Organism: Sylvicapra grimmia; assembly: GCA_006408735.1. NCBI lineage: Eukaryota > Metazoa > Chordata > Mammalia > Artiodactyla > Bovidae > Sylvicapra > Sylvicapra grimmia. The sequence continues at coordinate 29,326 of SJYH01007069.1, forward strand.
GGTGAGAATGGCTGGGGCGTGGGGAGGGGAGGATGGCTGGGGCGTGGGGAGGAGAGTGTGAGGGACCGAGGCTGGGAGGCGGTCAGGGGCAGGCAGCAGGGGCTGGGGGTCCCTCCTGCCTCCTCTCTGCAAAAGCCCCAGTCCTCAGGAGGGGATTCCATGCTGGCCATCTGCACCTGTCTGTGAAGTCAGCAGAAGTCCTGTGATGATCACCC
>SJYH01007069.1:38581-58477 GCA_006408735.1 Sylvicapra grimmia
TGTCTCCGTCTCACCTCTGCTGGACCCAGAATGCCCTGAGGGCTGGGCGTCTGCATGGAGCTCCAGCGGCAACTGAATTAAGGGATCATCACCCAGGGCGCTCACGCCAGCCTTCCGGGACTAGCTGGTGCTGATGGACGGCGGCCTCCTGGGAGCTAGCACCCAAGCAGCTTCTCCCCTGGGGATCACATCTGAAGCTTCTTGATTCACAGGCCCGGCCCGGAGCCGCTGAGCTGCAGGAAGGCTTGCTAGGAGCATCTCCTTTCTCGGCTCCTCCTGAGGCCGTCACCTCCTCTGAGTGTCCCAGCGTCTTCTCTATCAGGACTTGCCGCTGCCAATGTCGTGGCAGCCCCGGAGCCCGTGCAGGTGAGATGAGCCCTGAGAGGAGACCCTGTCCGGCTGTTTGCAGGAGGCAGTGGTGGGACCCTGGAGTCAGACTGGGCGGTGACGCAGCAGGAGGATGGGCACCTTCCCGGTCCCTGGTCCTGGGGCAGCCCGGAGGTGGGCTGGAGCTGCTGCTGGCAAAGGCCATGCTGTCCAGGAGGTCCTCGAGGGCCGCTGATGGGAGAAGGTGCTGGGGATGAGGGAGGCTGGGGGTGGGGCAGGGAGGTTCTCCAGGAATAGCCTGAGGCTCAGTAAGCAAAAATTAAACAGGGAAGAACGCGCCCAGCAACATCATCTCGGCAACCTTCCTTTCCAGCCCGAAACCGGGAAGGAAAAGATAGGTAAGGAAATCACTGTTTTTTTCGGAGTTGCTGCTGGAGCCGCCTCTGCTGTCACGGCCCTCTCTCCCCGGGGCTGGACTTGGGAAATAAGAACCAGCTCGGGGCAAGGGGGCAGCTTGCGTCCCCCCAGCAATCCTGGGGACTCGGGCCCATTAGCAGAGAATGCGTGCGATCCCACTGACCTCGCCAGATACGGCTCTCCGTTCGGCAGGAGCCTGGGTCCCGATGCCCTTGCAGGTCAGCCACTGAGCCGTGCTCACCTGTCCAGCGTTCACTGGTCTGCGTGAGCTCGATGCCTTCCAGGAGGAGCAAAGGGCTGAGGGGCCACCTGATGAGGATGTCGGTTTCCTGCAGAGGGGGGTGGGGTTGAGAGGGCTGCAGGCTCTCTGCCTCAAGGCGGGAGCCCCTGGTCTTCCCACGTCAAGCCCGGTGCTTCCGCCAGCCTCAGCGGAGCGTCACAGACACGGGGCCGCCGGCTCGGGAGTCGGGAGGTGCTTCCTCCACACCCCCCCACCCCGCCCCAGACTGCGGCCCAGGTCCTGTGACGTCACTGCCCAGCTGTGCCCTCCCTCTGGGCTGGGAGGCCTGGACCAGGGCAGGTGGGGCGCTGTCTCTCGTGGAAGCAACAATGTGAGGGTGCAGTGAAAGTGTTAGCCTGAGTCTTTGCGACCCCGTGGACTGTGGCCCTTCAGGGTCCTCTGTCCAGGGGACTCTACAGGCAAGAATACTGGAGTGGCTTGCATGCCCTTCTCTAGGGGGTTTTCCCAACCCAGGTATTGAACTCAGGTCTCCTGCATTGCAGGTAGATTCTTTACCATCTGAATCACCAAAGTGGAGATGAAACCTTGAAGGACCCACCAAGGGGGCTCGCAGGCTGGCCTGCTGACCTGCAGCTGCTCTGAGACTGTTTGAAATTAGCCGGTGAGTGCAGGTGTGTGTGTGTGTGTAGGTGTGTGTAGATGTGCAGGTATGTGCAGGTGTGTGCAGGTGGGAGGCAGCGGGATGCAGGGCACACTGAGGAAAGGCCCGGCACCCCTCCCCAGCCTCCCCTAGCGAGGAGGAGCAGAGGTGATGCCAGCCTCTGCCTTCCTTGGCCGGGGCCGCGCCACCCTCCGCTGCCTTGCTGGGTGCCTGCCGCACTGACTCACCAGCCCCCAGGGCTGGGCTGCAGGGCGAGCTCGGACCTTGCGGGCGCACCGCTCTGGCACCTTCCGCTGTGTGATGAATAAGCGTCTAGTGACTCACCAGCTGGAGGACAGGCCATGTGTGCCAACGGCCAGCGAGGGCAGGGAGGGAAGCGGGAGAGATGCAGCGCCCCAGTTCCACCTCCGGTCAGCCCCCGGGGTGGGCAGCCAGATGGCTGAGCAGAGGCGCCACGTGGGGCGAGGGTTTCCCAGGGACCCTTCGGAGGGCCGGACCTCACCTTGTGCCCACGTCCTGGCAGCGTCTCCAGATAGTGATGTGCTGTTTAGAACAACAAAGAAGAGCTTCACAGAGACGCAGCCTCCCCGAACCGCTTTAATCTTTGCTGATCTGACAAAATCAGTAAAGGCAAAAAGTCCCGCTCAGATTGGATAGTTGTCCCTGGGGCGAGCCTTCGCAAACATGGAGATTAGATGTCCTTGTACACAAACCTTCGGAAAAGCACTTTAAAAGGCAAGGGAACAAGCGTCCACGTCATAGAGCCCATGAATATTCACCTATAGGCAAATTTATGGAAATTTATGTAAATATTCGAATTTTCAGTGACAGGATCAAACACAGAAAGAGAAAAGCCAAGAAATGGTGCCTAAGTACACGGGGCCCTCAGCCTAGGGTTCTGCTGGGGGTCGGGGGGAAGTTGGGCTATTTAATAACTTGTTTTGGAACAGCTGGGAAGGCTTTTGGAAAATGGTAAAAGTACGGGTGTGAGAGTTGGATCATAAAGAAAGCAGAGTGCTGAAGAATTGATGCTTTTGAACTGTGGTGCTGGGGAAGACTCCTGAGAGTCGCTTTGACTGCAAGGAAATCAAAGCAGTTCATTCTAAAGGAAATAAACCCTGAATATTCATTGGAAGGACTGATGCTGAAACTCCAATACTTGGGCCACCTGATGCCAAGAGCCCACTCATTGGAAAAGACCCTGATGCTGGGAAAGATTGAAAGCGGGAGGAGAAGGGGAGGCAAAGGATGAGGTGGTTGGATGGCATCACTGATTCAAAGGACATGAATTTGAGCAAAGTGACATGGTGGAGGACAAGGAGGAGCCTGGCATGTTGCTGTCCATGGGGTGGACCCGGGGGGTCTTCCCTGGTGGCTCAGATGGTAAAGAATCCGCCTGCAATGCAAGAGACCCAGATTAGATCCCTGGGTCGGGAAGAACTCCTGGAGAAGAGAATGGCTGCCCACTCCAGTATTCTTGCCTGGAGGATCCCATGGACAGAGAAGCCCGGTGGGTTACGGTCTGTGGGGTTGCAAAGAGTCAGACACAGCTGAGTGACTGAACACTTTGACTTCATTTTTTCAAAACTGGACCTGCCTTCACACAAACCCCGAAGGTACCCGCAGCAGAGGAAAGTGAGCCCATTCGTTACGATCGCCTTACTGTGACTCAGAGACAAAGGCTTCAGAAGGGAAAGTGATAGCTCCAACTACATCTACAAAAAGCCCACCGTGAGCCAAATCAAGGCTGACAGACCACGTGCTAGTTGCAACCCCCTGAAACACAAAGGCCGACTTCCCACACAGATAAGGAGCTCCCAACATTCGTGTAGGAGAAAATTCTCAGCAGCCGGGTAAAAAACAGCGGGCAAGAGATATGAACTGAGAGTTCCCAGACAAATTTAAAAAATGTATTTATTTATTCGGCTCGCTGGGTCTTAGTTGTGGCACGTGGGTTCCAGCTCCCCGACAGGGACGGAACCCGGGACCCCTGCACTGAGCGCGTGGAGTCTCGGCCCCTGGACTCACCCAGACTCTTCATGAGAGAAGCGAAAATCCAAAGCGCTTGGAGACACCACGTCTTACCTCCCAGGCTGAAAGTCTCCGAAAGGTTTCCCAAGCACCCCACGGGGAAGCCTGCACTCTCGTGCTCTGCTAGGAGGAAGGCAACGTGGCACAGCCTCCAGGGAAGGGAATTCACAACATCGGGCAGAATAACAGAAGCGTTTGCCCTCAGATCCTTTATTCAAAGACACAGCATGTACAATATGCGATGTGATTTTACACAAGGTCATTTGCAGCGAATGATTCTTAAGAACAGACTCTGAGAAACAACCCAGATACCCACCGTGGGGTGCTGAGACACACACCTCGCGGCATCTGCATGATGGGATACCCACGTCGGTGAAGACGAAGAGTCCACGTCCCTAATGTCACCTCCAGGGGGAAGAACGTGGCGGCAGCGAGAGGCAGTCACACACGAGCGGGGCTTGCGCACCAGCACGCGCCTCTGTTGGCCGTTGGGCTGGAGCACTGTATCTCACTCTTCCAGCCTGTGAATATACTCTCTAACGGTAGATTTATTAACGCCAGACCCTGCTTATAGGAGACCCTTTAGAGACAACACACCCCCAGGAAGTGAGACGGTGATGGTGCCCGCGAGAGCCGCCCCTCAGAACCGCAGGCCTGGGCCCCCGAGGAGGGGCAGCTCACCTGCCGGTGAGCAGGCCGCCCCCTCCACACCCCTGCTCACACTGAGCAGGCCGCCTCCGTCACTCCTGGAAGGCGTGCTCCGCCTGGGCCTGCTGACACGGGCCTCAGACGATCATGCCGATTCGAGCTCCTGAGCCGGACGTCGCCTCGCTTCTCCCGGGCCAGCAGCCCCCAGATCACGCTTCTCTCAGGCAAAGGTGTCGTGTGGCCCCAGGCCACACCCGCACAGGCGTGTGGATGAGAACTGGACCCCAGCTCCCTCCCTCCCATTCCAGCCTCTGGGGCCTGCCGCGGGCTGGCAGGGGCAGCCCCTTCCCCTTGAGCCTGGAGAAACCGCTCGCGGCCCACGGGCCGGGCCCAGCGGTGACCCAACCACCGCCCACCTTCTCCAGGGACCCCCAGGTCTTCTGACGTGTCCTGTGTTGGCCTGGGCTGAGCTGTGGCTGGGGGTGCCCTTCGTGGGTCGGAAGCTCAGTCCTGAGCGACTGTGTATCTGAGGATGGGAACCTGGCGTCTCTCCTACACCTGGCGTGAGGGGTCATCTGCAAACTGGCACTTGCCAGGAGCATTGTCAGCGGCTGACCGACAGGGCATTTGGCATCTGCCTGGGTTGCTGCGGCTGCTGACCTTCGACACCTCCCTGAAGGGGGTTCAGGCAGCTCTGTGCCCTGGGGACACTGGCGGAACAGGTCTGTAGGTGGCTGGATATTTTCAGGAACTGATTTCATGACACCAATCCTCGCATCTCCTCATATCTGCTGCTGCTAAGTCGCTTCAGTCGTGTCCGACTCTTAGTGACCCCATGGACTGCAGCCCACCAGGCTCCCCCGTCCCTGGGATGCTCCAGGCGGGAGCACTGGAGTGGGTGCCATCGCCTTCTCCTCGTATCTAGAGAAGCGCTAAACCCCTTCCTGGTGACACCAGCTCCCCGTGACGAACAGAAAAGCTTTTGTAAAATAAGCACGTGACTGTGTGGAACTCCCCTCGTCACCCCAACCTTATCCGTTGGCCCCCCACGGCCTCTGCGGAGCAGTCTCTCCGAGCTCTCCGGGCTCCCGTCCCCTGGGCTGCAGCCCCCATGTTGCCCCCAGTGAACCTGAGCCTCCACTCCCACGCTGTGCGTCTTCTTTAGAGGACAGAGGCCAAGAGGGGCGGGCAGCCAGCGTCAACATCGGCTTCTGAGTGGCGTCGGGGCCCAACCTTTACCACTTAATCTGGAAACAGGTTAGAGGTTCCAATTAAAGACAGTCACTGCCCCCTAGCCCTGGCACGCTCAGCTACCTGAAGCAGCTTCACCTTCTTTTCCCTTCTCCCGGGTGGAGCTTGGCCTCTGTGTGGAGACCCCGAGCTTCCCCCCCAAAACCACGAGATGCCTCCTCCCTGGTCTCTTGTGAGAGCTGGGCCACCCTCATCTCTTGCCCCCTGGAAACTGCACGGGCATCGTAACTCCGGGAGCCAGAGGTGAATTCCATGGGCAGGTGTGTGGGGTCAGCCATCACAGGCCTCTTTCAGGAAGAACTCTGCGGAAACCAGGAATATTCCAGGCCCCTCCAGCTGCACCCAGGGCTGGGCGTCTCACGCTCTGGCCTCCGGTCCCTCCTGAGGAACTGCTGGGTTTTGATTCTGGGCCAAACTTTTAATAAAGAAAATTCATCTACAGATGTCCTGCCATCAGCCAATATATTCAGTTATTGGAACCCGGGAGATTTAGTGGCAAGCCGGTTGTTTTATTTGCTCTCTGGATAAAACCATTTTTCTTGCGTATTTAATATCCTGGAGGAATATTTTCCCCGGCAAACACTCAGAGGGAGACAGCAGATCCATTCTGAAGCCATAGGGTCATTATTCTGCCTCCCGGTGACTCAGAGCAGGCATTTGTACATTTGTTGTCTCCTGCGTCATTAAGGAGAAATTAGGATGAGATCGGCCTGTAATTGCAGCTGTAATCACCTAACAATCCTGGCCTGATTGTCCCCGCGCAGACTCCCGCGGAGGAATAAAGTCGGTGGCCTCTTAGACTGTCTCACTGAAGTTGGGATTTTTCTATGATGAGCCAGCCCCAGGCTCTCTGGCAGAGGACTCTGCATGGCTCCCCCAGAGGTAACTTGCAAGCATGAATGGAGAAGAGCCTCCCACTTCTAAATGTTTTAATTGCAGCTTGTCCTGCGGTGGTGGAGGACTTCCAGCTAATGAGGCTCTAATTAAGCTTAGGCATTTCCTACCCACCCCACCTCGTCAGGGGTCAGGGCATCTGGTGAAGGAAACCCAGTCACAACAATAAGAAAGCAAGAAAGGATTTTTTTGGATTATTTTGTCTTGGGCTTGATGAATAAAAATGCCCAAATCTCACAAACGTCAGATTTCATTTTCTTGGGCTCCAAAATCAATGCAGACAGACTGCAGCCACAAAATTAAAAGACGGTTGCTCCTTGGAAGAAAAGATATGAAAAAACTAGACAGCATATTTTAAAATGCAGAGACTTGACTTTGCCAGCAAAGGCCCATGTAGTCAAAGCCATGGTTTTTCCAGTATCATGTACGAATGTGAGAGCTGGACCATAAAGAAGGCTGAGCGCCCACGAATTGATGCTTCCGAACTCGGGTGCTGGAGAAGACTCTTGAGAGACCTTTGGACAGCAAGGAGATCCAACCATTCCATCCTAAAGGAAATCAGTCCTGAATACTCATTGGAAGGACTGATGCTGAAGCTGAAGCTCTAATACTTTGGCCACCTGATGCGAAGGACTAACTCATTGGAAAAGACCCTGATGCTGGGAAAGATTGAAGGTGGGAGGAGAAGGGCCAACAGAGCATGAGATGGTTCGATGGCATCACTGACTCGATGGACATGAGTTTGAGTAAACTCCAGGAGATAGTGAAAGGCAGGGAGGCCTGGCGTGTGGGGTCCATGGGGTCCACAGTCCATGAGGTTGTGGGGAGTCAGATGCGACTTCGCAACTAAACCACAAGCCTCCCAGAATGTGTTAGGTNAGGCTCCACCCCTCCCCCGGGCTGCCCTGCTGGCCAGCACCCCCACCCTGCACTTTTCCTGGGTCCTCTGACTCCATCTCTCCCCTCCCCGTGGTCCAGGGGCCACCCGATTTCTCATGGGGGCGCTGATCGCCATCCAGGGAAGTGCCCAGGAGACCCCGTTCCCAGGTGAGCCCTGGCCGGGGGTCATGCCTTTCCTCCTCGGCGCGCTCCTCACCAGCGGGCTCAGGGGTCGAGCAGCGCGCCTCTGCCCTCCGTCTCATCCCACATTCTCCTGACCACGGGCCAGAGCCCAGGGGCATCGCTGTGGCCGGCAGGAACCGGCCCCACACCCTCGCGGTCTCCTTGCCCAACCGGCTCCCCGTCTCATCTTGGCGGCTCCAGACTCTGAGGGGCCCCATGGACGGAGCTGGACGTTCCTGGACACCCTCGTGCTGACTCTGAGGGCACATCAGCTCCTCTGCTCTCTGCTTCGGATGCGGTGCCAGCTGGGCCCAGCTCGGGGGGGCACCGGCTCTTCCCCAGGCCCACACCACTGGCCCACAGCCCACCCTGCCAAGGAGGCCAGCGGCCTCGAGCAGAGCAGAGGGCGGGGGCCGGGATGGAAGGCCACGCCCTGCCTTGACCTCTAGTGCCAAGGCCGGCCCTGAACTCTGTCTTGTGAAAGGGGAGTTCCTTTGACCCGTGTCTTCTGTGGGCCCTTCAGGTGGCGCTAGTTGTCAAGAACCTGCCTGCCGGTGCAGGAGACGTAAGAGACCTGGGTTCGACCCCTGGGTCGGGAAGATCCCCTGGAGGAGGGCATGGCAACCCTCTCCAGTGTTTTTGCCTGGAGCATCCCAGGGATGGAGGAGCTACAGTCCGTGGGGTCGCACAGGGTCAGACATGCCTGAAGCGGCTTGGCACGCACGCAGCACGCGCCTCCTCTGGCCACGCGAATCCCCAGGGCACTGCAGAACAGCCCTGTCCTGTGCAGACCTCAGGGTCCCCTCAGAAACAGGGCCCGACTTGGCAGCTACAGGCCTGGCCACGTGACCTGGGCTCCCCCGATGCGTGAGGGTCTCTGTCTCAAGGGAGCCCAGGTGGGGCTGGCCACTTGTCTCCTGGACCGCCGTCCTCCTAGCGAGCCAACCGGCCGGAGAGGGCCTGGCCTCACCTTCGCCCGCTTCTCAGCGGGGTCTTTGCAGACGCCCCCTGCCACGCTGCGAGTGGGTGCCTGTCCCTCGTCCCTTCTAGTGGCGGCTTGGAAGAGCCTGTCAGGGTGGAGCGGGCGGGACTCCCAGTGGGGCCGTCCTTGGACTGAGGCTCATCCTAGGGGTAGGGGCCTCCAGGACGATTCTCGAATTCCAACTTTGGGCGGGGGCCAGATGCTGAGGGACCCCGTGGGCCTTGTGTCCCTGCCGGGAGCCAGTGTGAGGAACTCCGGCCATTGCAAAGGTCATGAGGAAGGAGGCTTGGCATACGCAAAGGCGGGACTGAGCCTCGGGAGACCCCCTGTTCCCGAGCATCTACCCCCAAAACCAGAGTCTGCCTACTTTACTGCTTCATGCTCTCACTTACACTTCTGACTTTACAGGGGCGCTGTCCCCCATCACCTCTCTCGGAGAAGGAGTTAACTTGCAGCTCCAGTCAATAAAAATTCCTGGGCGTGACAAGAGTGTTTCAACTTACAAACTCCTCTGAAGGTTCTCTNTTCTCATGGGGGCGCTGATCGCCATCCAGGGAAGTGCCCAGGAGACCCCGTTCCCAGGTGAGCCCTGGCCGGGGGTCATGCCTTTCCTCCTCGGCGCGCTCCTCACCAGCGGGCTCAGGGGTCGAGCAGCGCGCCTCTGCCCTCCGTCTCATCCCACATTCTCCTGACCACGGGCCAGAGCCCAGGGGCATCGCTGTGGCCGGCAGGAACCGGCCCCACACCCCCGCGGTCTCCTTGCCCAACCGGCTCCCCGTCTCATCTTGGCGGCTCCAGACTCTGAGGGGCCCCATGGACGGAGCTGGACGTTCCTGGACACCCTCGTGCTGACTCTGAGGGCACATCAGCTCCTCTGCTCTCTGCTTCGGATGCGGTGCCAGCTGGGCCCAGCTCGGGGGGGCACCGGCTCTTCCCCAGGCCCACACCACTGGCCCACAGCCCACCCTGCCAAGGAGGCCAGCGGCCTCGAGCAGAGCAGAGGGCGGGGGCCGGGATGGAAGGCCACGCCCTGCCTTGACCTCTAGTGCCAAGGCCGGCCCTGAACTCTGTCTTGTGAAAGGGGAGTTCCTTTGACCCGTGTCTTCTGTGGGCCCTTCAGGTGGCGCTAGTTGTCAAGAACCTGCCTGCCGGTGCAGGAGACGTAAGAGACCTGGGTTCGACCCCTGGGTCGGGAAGATCCCCTGGAGGAGGGCATGGCAACCCTCTCCAGTGTTTTTGCCTGGAGCATCCCAGGGATGGAGGAGCTACAGTCCGTGGGGTCGCACAGGGTCAGACATGCCTGAAGCGGCTTGGCACGCACGCAGCACGCGCCTCCTCTGGCCACGCGAATCCCCAGGGCACTGCAGAACAGCCCTGTCCTGTGCAGACCTCAGGGTCCCCTCAGAAACAGGGCCCGACTTGGCAGCTACAGGCCTGGCCACGTGACCTGGGCTCCCCCGATGCGTGAGGGTCTCTGTCTCAAGGGAGCCCAGGTGGGGCTGGCCACTTGTCTCCTGGACCGCCGTCCTCCTAGCGAGCCAACCGGCCGGAGAGGGCCTGGCCTCACCTTCGCCCGCTTCTCAGCGGGGTCTTTGCAGACGCCCCCTGCCACGCTGCGAGTGGGTGCCTGTCCCTCGTCCCTTCTAGTGGCGGCTTGGAAGAGCCTGTCAGGGTGGAGCGGGCGGGACTCCCAGTGGGGCCGTCCTTGGACTGAGGCTCATCCTAGGGGTAGGGGCCTCCAGGACGATTCTCGAATTCCAACTTTGGGCGGGGGCCAGATGCTGAGGGACCCCGTGGGCCTTGTGTCCCTGCCGGGAGCCAGTGTGAGGAACTCCGGCCATTGCAAAGGTCATGAGGAAGGAGGCTTGGCATACGCAAAGGCGGGACTGAGCCTCGGGAGACCCCCTGTTCCCGAGCATCTACCCCCAAAACCAGAGTCTGCCTACTTTACTGCTTCATGCTCTCACTTACACTTCTGACTTTACAGGGGCGCTGTCCCCCATCACCTCTCTCGGAGAAGGAGTTAACTTGCAGCTCCAGTCAATAAAAATTCCTGGGCGTGACAAGAGTGTTTCAACTTACAAACTCCTCTGAAGGTTCTCTAGCCTGCCTGACAGGCTCGTCTGGCCCCATGTGATTGTTCACAGCCTCCCAACCATAAAGGCACGAGATGCTTTAAACTTTCTGAATACAGATTCTTTTGAGAAGTTACAAAATTATAGTATACTATAGTGGGTTGATGAGGAATTATATTGGTGAAGGGTTTTTCATTTGTTGGGCCAATATTTGCTGCTAAATCTCCATATTCCCTTCCCTTATAATGAATATAACTAGCATATAGGAGAAATAAGTATTAACCTTTAAGATTAATCATGTTAAACCTTGGGCTAAGTTTATAACCCCCTGCACCCTCACCCTATAGGAATGCAACTTTATCTGGTGCCTTTGGAGGGTGGTGCTTGGTTTAAGAAAAAAATCACCCCTGGAAAAAATAAGTTTTCTGGTTGACTGACCGTTATCAGAAAAGGTCATAAAATGTCAGCAGGCCTCATGGCCAGAAGATGATGTAAAACCCCTAAGACCTTTGTATAATTTTATATGAAGCACCTGATTGTGACAAGGGTCAGGTCTGCTGACCCCGCGTGACTCTGTATTCATCTCTATGTGTAACAAAAAGTATATAAGCAAACCTGAAAATAAGGAAAATGGATCAGTTTCTGGAAAGACTGATTCCCCCGTGTCGTTCTTTCTTTCCCCTTCTGGCTGAATTCCCATCTGGAGCATGGCTGCTCGCCAAGCCTGCTAATTTTGCCCTGGCTTCTAAGACCCATGTGAGAGGGAGCCCAAGGCGGGGCACCCTCCGCGATTCAAGCGGGCGCCGGTGGCCTATGTAGGTGGTGCAAACCTCTTGTCTCGAGGTTTTATTGGTATTCCACGTAAACCAAGTTATTTAGCCTCTTTTTCTCCACTAATTTTCCTACTACACTATTCTTTTCTAATCTCTCTTTATATTTCTAATTAAATAGCTTTTTCCTAGGATGCTGATTCCCTCTGCCCTTCGAATTACCCTGGATCCACCGGGGCTGGACCCCGGCATGTCCCAACCACACCCTGACCTCCTCCCCCAAGAGGGACACTCATACTGGAACCCGGCCTCAAGGATCCGGACCCGTGGTCATTTTCAAAACCTTCTGAAATGACAAATGAAGCAAAAAGATCTCCTGATACTTTTATTGTTCCTTAATCAGATAGCACAAAATTTCCCTCTTTTTTACTTAAAAAATGTACTTTCCACACACTGCTGCCCACAGGAGCATTTCTTTCCCTTTGGAAACCACAGTTTCCCGAGAGGAGCCCTTCTCCGTGGTTACACTATTTAAGATAATTTAACGAGAAGAGGGTATTTCCTTTAATGATTATCAACCTTGATCATCTCTACTAGGGCGAACACTGATGTGTTTTTTTTTTTTTCTTTTGAGAAACAAAAACCATCCACTTATTAATCCAAACTACGGCACTGCATTTACAACATTCATGGCATCGACTAAAGAGATACGTCACCACCTCAAGGGAGCCACAGACAGACACTGCACAGTGGAGCTACGGGTTCGGGGTCCGGACGGCAGGGCCCTGCGCCTGTCCACGCACGCCGGCCGCTGCTCTGGGGCATCGACGTGGGCCCACGGGCTTCTCAGAGCCTCGGCATGGTTCATCTAAGACACAACACACGGTTGAGGATGGTGGTGGTGATGAGATGCAGCTACAGAGCCTACGTCGCCCTCCGTCGCTGAGCACAGCCCGGGCGGGGGTGGGGGGCGCTTCAATGAGACACGACACTCACGTCCATCGAGCTGACCACGATCTACGGACAAGTCCATGCGATCCTAACAGCAGGCTGTTCTCGGTGAGAGCTGGCCAACAGTCATCGCCTTATGTCTTGAGTATATTGACCAGAAAAGGGGACCGGGTGGGGGAACCGGGGAGCCCCGGGGCTGTGGTTCCAGCCATCAATACGGGGCTTCTTCCCACGTCGGGCGCCCTCTGGCTGGAGCTGGAGAAACGTGGGGGCAACGCCTCCCTGCCCCCTCCCCGACCCCGAGACGCCGGAGTCCACGTTGCTGATGAGTTTCCAAAATGAGCCGTGTTCGTCTCCCCCACGCTACCTCGGCAGCTGTTCCACAGGAGTTTCCGGGGGGGAGGGGGCGGAGCCTCGGCCCCCGGGGGCCGGGGCGGGGACTACAGCTCGTCAGAGCGGATGACGTGGAAGAGGGTGACGTTGTAGAGGACCTGGTGGCCGTTGTTCCAGGCGTACAGGGCGCGGTCCTTGGGGTTGTAGTCCAGCATGGAGATGTGTGAGTACTTGTTCTGGAAGGGGATGTCGATGTACTCGTAGGCGGAGGCGTTGGTCTGGTAGGCGTAGTGGACCTTGGTGCCGCCCGAGTAGCCGTTGGTGACGTAGAGCGTGCCGCAGATGATGAAGGCCTCGCCGGCGCTGCGCTTCGGGTAGCTGGTGTTCCACGTCTGCAGCGCCTGCAGGGACACCGGGTCCAGCCTGCTGATGACGATGTTGCCGGCGTTCTGGTTGGTGGCGTAGACGGCCCACAGCCCGTTCTCGTCCACCATGAGGTCGATGTCCGAGTGGCCGCCCCAGGCGTAGTGGTACATGTTGTTGTAGCCCGCGTAGTCCAGGCTGCGCGTCTTGAGGATGGTCTCCGTCTTCAGGTCGAACCGGATGATGATGTGGCTCTGGAACTTGTTGAAGTAGATGGAGCCGTTGTAGACCACCTGCCCTGTGCCGGACCAGGGGTGTGGGAGGCGGTGGGACGTGAAATTGTCCGTGGTCATGAAGTCCAGCATGGATTTGTACTCACGGACGAAGCGGTTGTTGTGATAGCCATCCATGTACCAGACCTGCGGGGACAGCGGGCCCGTCAGTGGCGCTGAAAGAAGGGGAACCCCCACCCCGGGAAGGCACCGCCTCCCAGACTGGGATCTGGAGACGCGGCGCCCAGGGAGCGAGCAGACTAAACGAGGTCACGTCCCTCCTCCACACCCGCGGGCCCTTCTGCAGGGGCCCCCTCCCCATCTGGGAGCGTCCAGTCGGGAAGGACACCATGTGCGTGGACGCGGGACCGCAGCCTGGCTGCGGGCATGGCCGGCAGGCGTCCTCTGCTGCTCCCACTAGGCCGGTGGTGGCAGAACCCACTACAGGCCCCCGAGAGCGTCCATCTGGGTGCCCCCGGGCTGTGGGTCAGCGGGCCATCTGCCTGCTCCCTGCTCTCCCGGGCGAGGGCACACAGCAGGTGGTCCGTCTCCTCTGGGAAGGCTGGCCCCCATCAGCACGGGACATCGCCCTCTGCAGGACGCTGGGCCGAGGGCACGGCCGCCTGGGCCCGCACGAGGACATGTGCCCGCAGCACCAGCCAGTCGGTGAGGCTGACCACTCTCAAGGTCACCAGGAAGGGCGATGCTGGGCACCCTGGGGGCACGTGCGTCAGGCCTCTCCTTCCGTGCCGGCCCTCACAGCGGGCCAGACTGACTCACCGGCCCGGTGGGGGGACGTCATTAATTTGGCAGAAGGGATGCTGTGCATATAGTCACGCCCAGTCCCAGGCACGTGCCTCTCCCTGAGGAATCCGGGATTCCCCGGGCTCTGAGCACAATCCAACCTCGAGAGCGAACCCAACGAGGCCCAAGTCAGGGGTTAGAGAGGAAGAGCGCTCCCNTCCCACTAGGCCGGTGGTGGCAGAACCCACTACAGGCCCCCGAGAGCGTCCATCTGGGTGCCCCCGGGCTGTGGGTCAGCGGGCCATCTGCCTGCTCCCTGCTCTCCCGGGCGAGGGCACACAGCAGGTGGTCCGTCTCCTCTGGGAAGGCTGGCCCCCATCAGCACGGGACATCGCCCTCTGCAGGACGCTGGGCCGAGGGCACGGCCGCCTGGGCCCGCACGAGGACATGTGCCCGCAGCACCAGCCAGTCGGTGAGGCTGACCACTCTCAAGGTCACCAGGAAGGGCGATGCTGGGCACCCTGGGGGCACGTGCGTCAGGCCTCTCCTTCCGTGCCGGCCCTCACAGCGGGCCAGACTGACTCACCGGCCCGGTGGGGGGACGTCATTAATTTGGCAGAAGGGATGCTGTGCATATAGTCACGCCCAGTCCCAGGCACGTGCCTCTCCCTGAGGAATCCGGGATTCCCCGGGCTCTGAGCACAATCCAACCTCGAGAGCGAACCCAACGAGGCCCAAGTCAGGGGTTAGAGAGGAAGAGCGCTCCCGTGATTGCTTAAACGCCAGCTGACTCGAAAACCGTCTAGACTTTGTACAAAACGCTTTAGTCATTTTCAACCAATCTGGGAGCAAATTAGAAAGCGATGCAGTTAGTCAGAGGAAAATCTGCCAGGCTAATGCCATTCCCAGGGCATCTGTCTGGCAATAAGACAGCTGCTTTATCCGTCAAGGGCTCTGCTGGCTGCAGGAGAGATTAAGGATGTGGGAGCTTTCAGACATGGTTTTACACATGCGTTAAAAATTAAAAAAAACAACAACAAAAATGCACCCTTGCTCCTGAGACACCCATTCAATGCTTAGAGACAGATGTGCTCTCTGTTTTTAACAAGATTCAAGTAAACCAAGAGCTGGGTCTCATCTGAGGCTGCTCATTGGCTTCGGNCCGTGCCTCCTCTTGGTTGCCTCTCGGACAGGGAGCTCACTGCTGCTCTCAAGCCTGAGCTCAGTGGCAGCCCCCTCTGCACCGTCGCCCGAGCCCCCGTCACAGCTCTGAATATGCTCCCTTCTCCGCTGCCCGCGGGAGTGGTGCAGGACCTGGTTGGGTTCATGCGTCCCTGGACCTCCGTCCTGTGGGCAGAGCTGGGAGAAGTCAGCATCCAAGTTTTAAGGACTTTTAAACTATAAAGAAAGCTGAGTGCCAAAGAACTGACGCTTTTGAGCTGTGGTGCTGGAGAAGCCTCTTGACAGTCCCTTGGACTGCAAGGAGCTCCAACTGGTCCATCCTAAAGGAGATCAACCCTGGGTGTTCATTGGAAGGACTGGTCCTGAAGGTGAAGCTCCAATACTCTGGCCACCTGATGGGAAGAGCTGACTCGTTTGAAAAGACCCTGATGCTGGGAAAGATTGAGGGCGGAAGAAGGGGAAGACAGAGGATGAGATGGCTGGATGGCATCACCGACTCAATGGACATGAGTCTGAGTGAACTCCGGGAGATGGTGATGGACAGGGAGGCCTGGCGTGCTGCGGTCCATGGGGTCGCAAAGAGTCGGACACGACTGAGGACTGAACTGACTGAACGGCCCTTTCCTCCGATCAGCTGGCCCACTGGACATGGGGCGGAGGCAGTGGAGGGTGGGAGGGCAAGTTAGCACAGGCGCCAGACGTTTGCCAGCCAGCTCTCGGCCTGGAGGCCGAAGCCACTGTGAGCCCCTCTGTGCAGAAGGAGAAGCTCATCACAGCCCCCAAAGGCCCTGATGGCAGCAGGGGCCCCCTCCAGTCCTCTGAGTTCACTGCGGTCTCACCTCAGACGCCTTGTCCTTCTCCGCCCGTCCTGCGTCCCCGCCCGTCCAGTCCCCTCCGGGATGCTGCCCAGAACCGCTGAGGCCTGGAACCAGCGTCCTCCACCTGGCTCTGGCCCCTGGGAGCTTTCACACCCGGAACAACCACACAGACCCTGGGGGTGGAGCTGGGCACGGGCTGGTTACAGCCTCCAGGTGATTCTAACATTTGGCAGGGTCCCCGAGACCGCCCCTCCCAAACGCCCAGTTTGGAGAGGCCCAGAGGGGAAGGTCTCACCCAGGATCAGAGGTCAGTCCACCACACCTGCTGCCCGCCTTCGCTGGGCCACTTCCTCCCAGACCCTGGAGGCCACCCTCTGACATGCCCACGCGACCCCACAGATCAGACCCCGTGTGCAGGCTCCGATGAGGGTAGACAGAGACCTTCCACCAGCTCGTTCCTGGGTGTGACCACAGTGCCCGCAGGGTGAACCACCACCGCCCAGCAGGACGGCTCAAGCGGGCCTGGGGGCTGAGAGCCTCCGGTTCTCCGGGCGCCGGCGACCTCAGGGCCACGCTCCACACAGGCGGAAGCTCCCTGTGCGCGCTGTCCTGTGGGAAGGACGGCGGGGCCCAGGCTGAGGAGGCGAGAGCTGAGGGCACACGAGGGTGAGCAGCCAGGGCAACCCCAGGCAGGGGACACCCACGGCGGGACTGCCAGCAGAAGAGAGGCCCCGGGCGAGTGGGGGGGGAGCCTCTGCAGGTCTGAGGCCAGCGTGCCCCCGCCCAGAAGTGCCCCCATCCACGAGGGCCTTCTCATCAGAAAAAACAAAGCAACCTGCGGATTATTCCCGGGTAAACACCACGCCTAGAGCAGAGATGCCACCCCCAGAGTGGAGGTGGCGACCAGCCCACTTAAGAGACGCTTACTCCTCGGAAGGAAAGCTATGACCAACCTAGACAGCACAGTAAAAAGCAGAGTCATCACTTTGCCTAGGAAGGTCCCTCTAATCAAAGCTACGGCTTTTCCAGTAGTCATGTATGGATGTGAGAGTTGGGCAATAAAGAAAGCTGAACGCTGAAGAATTGATGCTTTCGAACTGTAGTTCCAGAGAAGACTCCTGAGAGTCCCTCGGTTCTGCGAGATTGAACCAGTCCATCCTAAAGGAAATCAACATTGAGTATTCACTGGAAGGACTGAGGCTGAAAGAGAAGCTCCAAACACTTTGGCCACCTGATGCGAAGAGCTGACTCATTGGAAAAGACTCTGATGCTGGGAAAGATTGAAGGCGGGAGGAGAAGGGGATGACAGAGGACGAGATGGTTGGATGGCATCACCGACTCAATGGACATGAATTTGAGCAACTCCAGGAGCTGGTGAGGGACAGGGAGGCCTGGGATGCTGCAGTCCATGGGGTCGCAAGGAGTCGGACACGACTTAGTGACTTAGTGACTGAGCAGCAACTGTTTTAGTTTTGGTACTTAATTCCCATCAGACCGGTTGGTGTATAATTGTTTTGGTAATTAATGATAAGCAAAATATCTTTTGACATGTTAAACTGTTCTGAATTATTTCTATAACATTAACTTTTCAAGTAATTGTTTTGTTTCCATATCTTAGTTTTAAATATTTTGAGATCAAGAATGATGTCTATTTTCTTTCAGTTTCACTGATTCTGATTAACAAATCGACTAATTGATAACTCAAATATATTCCTAAAATGTATAAAGGTAGTATTCAGATGGAAGGCAAAGGATCACATGAAAAGTTTATAGGATGATTCTAACCTGTTCGCATTTTTCTTTACATTTAGAACCACAAAAAATAAAAGGTCATGAAGCTTGCTGGCTGTGACCATAGCTGAAAAAATAAAAAGAAGTATGTGGGCTGGTCACTGCTGAGAAAATGGCTGCCTCTGGGCGGGGTGGAGGGCCACGGGAGCCCCGCATTCGGCTGGCGCTCAGTACACGGGCTAACCTGCTTCCAGCAGCCCAGCACAAAGCGGGGGACAGGAGAGCCCCCTCGACGGCTCCTGGACGGGGTCCCCAGGCACTTCCCCACGCCACTGTTGGCAGCAGCCTCTCTTCTCTCACCCTGTGGCCTGCGCTGAAGCCGACACTGATTTGTTTTTTTGGAGCGAATCATTGGTCTCCTGTGTGTGTTTGCGTGTGTGTATGTGTGTGATCAAAATCAGACAAGAGAAGGAAAAGATCAAAACACGACACAACAGTGTCCTCCGGATCAACGGCCAGACCTGGGGACGTGTCGCTGTGAGCTGGCGGCTGTGCTGAGCTTACGGCTTGAGGCAGGGCTGCCAGCTGCCCAGCATCACGGAGGGGCCGCAGCGCGCCCTGCCAGGAGCTGGTGCCCTCCCCAAGGAGCCGGCTCCCACCAAGGCCTCTTCCCCCCTTCCTGCTTGCCCTCCGTCCATCATCAGGGTCCCCTTCCAGGAGGGTAATCAAACTCATCAAGCAGAAAAGAGCTATCTAATTTCCAAAAGCCTCCCTCACCACACTGATGGCTTTGCGAACCGATGTCTTCATGATAAGGGGGCTTCTAGGAGCCCGGATGCTTGGTACCTGAGACAAGATAATTTGACAAGTGCTCACTACAAAAGCAGCCGACTTACGGGAAAAGATCTTGATTGCTGGGAAAGACTGAAGGCAGGAGGAGAAGGGGGCGACAGAGGATGAGATGGTTGGATGGCATCACTGACTCAATGGACATGAATTTGGACAAACTCCGGGAGACGGTGGAGGACAGAGGAGCCTGGCGTGCTGAAGTCCATGGGGTCAAAAGAGCTGGACACGACCGAGCGACTGAACACCACCACAAAAAATGAACCTGACATTGACCGGGGACCAAGAGGAACCACATCTGTGGTGTCAGTCGGGGTGGAATCCTCCAGGCTGGGGTTCGTCCTCTGCAGCAGCAAGGTCACTGGTTCCGGCTCGCGGATCCCAATAGGTCTGCTCAGTCACAGGGTGTGTGTGACCCAGCAGGAGGTGGGGAGCGGGCATTGGAGGGCAGAGTGAGTTGGGAGACAGCCTGAACCTCAGAGGTTAATAAATGGTTAATAAGACCACTAACCAGCATTTCCTGAGACTTTGGGCAACTCACATGAGGCTTCTGGCCCTGGTTTTCCCATCAGCAAAGGGGAGACAAATGATCTCTGGCTGGAGGGCAGCTGCGGGACTCAGCGAGGCCAGGCACGGAGCGCAGCTGAAGGCTGGGCACAGCTGTCGCTGCGTCCGGGAAGCCACTGCTTCCTCTTGTATTCCGACATGTGCACACGGCGTGCTCTGCCGGCCGGGCACACAGGACCTGCCCTCGGGGTCCGCCACCATCACCTTGTTTTCATGGCGGCATTAAGGATATTTTCACCCACATCTCTGACAAAAGCACACTCCTAACCGAATTCAGAACCAAAGTGGCATTTTCGGGGAGGCGGGGGAGGGGAAGAGGATGAAATTGAAGAATAGGGTAACATTCGGCCAATTAAATCGTTCACTGGCAATTAACTGGTAATTCATTGGCCAATTAAGCTGTTAGAAAACGTCCAAGCACCAGCTCCCTGTCACGACTCAGAAAAGAAAATGAAAACGAACATCATCCCCAGAATCCCCGACTCGGTCGTTTCCCAGGTTTGCAGCCTGTAGCCTGCCTCGCCCCCCGGAGCCCCGCGCCTCTGCCCCCAGGGATGAGGTGTGGGAAGGGGCTGCTGAGGAGGTGGTGCGGGAGGTAGAGGTTGTTGCATAAAGAAGATGCACGGGCCGCTGGGAAGCGGGAAATGGTCCCTCAGGCGTCTCCCCCAGACGGAGGACCGCGCCAGAGGCACCGCGCAGACTCTGGACTGAAACAGAAGCCACCAGGCCC